>PVKV010000462.1:157524-289720 GCA_004027835.1 Alouatta palliata
AAAAAAAAAAAAAAAAAAAAAAAGAGGTAGAAATAGAAAAAGGGAAGGAGACAGGAGGGGAAGGAAGGAAAGAGGAAAGATAAAGGGAAGGATGGGAGGTCCTAAGATTTAAGTGTCCCTTCCAAAAGTCACATTGAAATTTAATGTCATTGTTATGGTATTAAGAGGTGGGGTCTTCAAGAGGTGATTAGGTCGTGAAGGTTCTGTCCTCATAATGGATTAATGTTGTTATTAGGGGAATGGGCTCATTATTCCAGGAGTTGGACCCCCTTTTTCTCTGTCGCATATGAACTCACGTGCTCTCACTCTCCTCATCACTTAAGGCCTCTTCCATGTTATGATGCAGCAGGAAGCCTCACAACAGATGAGGCCCCTTGGTCCTGGACTTCCAAGCCTACAGAAATGTGAGCCAAATAAATCTTTTGTTCATAAATTTCCCACTCTATAGTATTCTGCTATAGCATCAGAAAATGAACCAGGGCAGGAGGGAAGGGAAAGCAAAACAAAACCAAAAAAGAGGACTTCTGAGGAAGCTTCAAGGAAAGGAGAATTTTAACCCCCATTGCTCCTTCCATATACAGCCCACATTGATAGTAGTCCTCTCATCTGTAGGCTTTGGCATGTCTTAGCAGATATCAAGTTCTTTGTCTATTTCCAGGGTCATCTGACACATTTTATGATTGGAGATCAGGCTTCATTGAAGATTGCACATTCTAAGTAGACATTTTGACTTCATATCTCCACTGCCCACCATGCCAAATGATCTCAAACGTCTGCATTCAACATGTTTGTTTTTCCTGGCTACCTCTCTCGTATGTGGTAACCAGGTAACATGAGGATACCAGCTCTACTTCCATGCTCACCAAATAATTTTCAAATGAAAACTTGACATCCCATATAGATTAGCATATTAGGGAAGGATATACTGACATGCTGACATGAATATCTGGTGCCCCCTTGCCTGTTGTAATCTTGCTATAAATAAACAAATTGGTATAGGGACAATTAACCCTTTTATCAATTTCTGAGCTTGGTCTGTACAGGATAGTCTCCTGAACTCACTTAACTATTCAGGCACTGAATAGATCACATTTCTAAATCTACAAAGCTGTGTATCCTACCAGGATGCTCAAGGATCACGATTACTTCATCCACTTCCACACTCTGAAGTCCTATAGAAGTGGCTGACAGGATTCTGGAATAGTAACAACACTTACCATTTGTCACTCATGTACCAGGCACTATTCCACATACCCTTTTATTAAAAAAGAAAACTTTTTCCTACAACAGCAGTGTGAGATAGGTACTATAATTATCAGCATTCTACAGATGACAAAACTGAGGCACAAAGAAGTTAAATAGTTTGCCCCAGTGGTGGAGACAAGATTCACTCCCAGGTAGTCTAGCTCCTAAGCTTGCATTCCAGAGTGTTACACTATAATGCCTCCAGGGATTGATGACATTTATTCTTTGCTCTAAAATTAATATTTTGGATGACTACAAATATTCTACATTCACCATCTTTTTTAGCCTCAAAACAAGTTGATGAGGTAGGTACTATTTCTTTTTCTTCTAGACATGGAAAATAATGTTCAGAGAGATAATACTCTCTAAGTAACACAGCTGGTGAGTTGTGGAGATGCAATTTAAATCCACTGGTTTTTCTCTACCTTGGTTCTCATGGGCTGCCCATTAGAATATCTGGAGAGAAGCTTTACAAGATGCTGATGCCCGGGTTCCAGCCCCAAAGATTCCAATGTTCTAGGTCTGGAGGGAAGCCTGGACTATACAATTAAATAGCTTTATTGAGGTCTACTTACACAGAACAAAATTCACCCATTATAATGGTAAATTATATTTAATATATATAAAGAACTATGCAGGCATCACCACAATCTAGTGTGTTGTTTTGATACATAATAGTTGCACACATTTTGGGGGCACATTTGATATTTTGATACATGAATACATTGTGTAATGATCAAATCAGAGTAATTGGGATACACATCACCTCAAATATTTATCTCTTCTTTATGTTGGGAACATTTCAATTATTCTAGCTATTTTGAACTGTTTAATACATTATTGTTAACTCTAATAATATCAAACACTAGATCTTAATCCTTCTATCTAACTACATTTTTGTAACCATTAACTGACTTCACTCTTATCCTCCTTTACCCCTACTTTTTCTGTCTCTGGTAACCACCAATCCACTTTCTACCTCCACAGGGGGTACTTTTTAAGCTCCCACATATAGGGGCAAATATACAGTACTTGTCCTTTTGTGCCTGGCTTATTTCACTTAACATAATGACCTCCAGTTCCATCCATATTGCTGCAAATGACAGGATTTCATTCCTGTTACAGCTGAATAGCATTCTGTTGTGTGCATACACATTTTCTTTACCCATTCATCTGTTGATGGACACAGATCCACAGCATCCATATTTTGGTTATTGTGAATGGAGCTGCAATTATTGGGAGTGCAGATATTTACACAATCTAGTTTTAGAACATTTCTATCACTCCAAAAATTTCCTCTTGGCAGTTTGCAGTCAATCTTTGCTCCTACCTGTGGCCCCAGACTGCCACTGATCTGCTTTCTATCAATTCGTCTTATGTGGACACTAACATAAATAGAATCATAACATATGTAGTCTTTTACATCTGGTTCCTTTCATGTCTCATGATGTTGAGGGGTATCTATGCTATAGCATGTTCCTTTTTATGGTTGAACACTATCTCACTACAAATACATTACATTTTGTGTGACTTTTCAGAAGTTAGTGGGCATTTGGGTTGTTTCCAGTTTGGTGCTATTATGAAAAATGCTCCTATGAACATTAGCATAACATGCCTTGGTGTGGAAATACGTTTAAATTTCTTTTGAGTTTATTTCTAGGAGTGGAATTGCTGCGTTGTATGGTATGCTTATAATTAACTTTTTTAAAAAAACTGATTTTTCCCATTTTACATTCCTACCAGCAAGGATTGAAGGTTTCGTTTTCTCTATATCCTTACCACACTTGGTGTTTGGATTTCTAATTTTAGCCATTTTAGTGACTGTGTAGTTACATGGCATTGTAGTATTAATTTGTATTTCTTGTATTCTTTGGATTCCTCATTATGTTGAGTATCTTGTCAAGTGCATGTTAGCCATTTGTATATCTTCTTTGATGAAACTTCTATTCAAATCTTTTACCCCTTTTAAATTGGATTGTCCTCTTATTACTGAGAAGTAAGAGTTATTTTTATGAAATTATTAGATACATGACTAGCAAATATTTTCTCCAGTCTGACTGAACTTTTCATTTTCTTATTTGTGTTTTTTAAAAACTACGTTTTAAATTGTGATGAAGTATAAAACATTTATTTTTCATTTTATGGATTGTGCTTTTCTATCATATCTAAGAACTCTTTGGTCAACCAAGGTCATGAAGGCTTTCTCCTGTTTTCTTCTAGAAGTAGTATAGTTTTAGCTATTATTTTGAGGTCTACAATCCACTTTTAGTTTATTTTTGTGTGTGTCGTGAGGCTTTGCATATGAATACTTGTTCCAGAACAGTTTGCTGAAAAGATTATCTTTTCATTAGATTGTCTTGTCTTTGTTGAATGGGCCCTGGATTTTTAAAAGCTCACCCGGTGCAGCCAACATTGAGATTCAAGCTCCCTGAAGATGTTAGCATCCATAGGTCTCTTCTGCCTTTTCATATTAGACAAAGATGTTGATAATGTTCTAGAATCTAGAATACGAATACTTCTAGCCTGATGAGAGACTGATTTTTCCCTAGAATTTCTGCAAATAGTGTCACCATCTGGACAGAAACCTCCAGAGGAAACTGATTATACAAAGACAGTCTTAAACATGAAAATAACCACAACGCTTACTTGTAGAACTGTCCTATCTGCATGAATCACACCCATGTCTGGTTTTGCCATGAGACTGAGAGCTGTTCAAAGGCAGGGGCAGTGATTTAATAATAACAATTATTTGAATAGCACCATTTGAAGAACCAGCCATGTTCCAGTGCTGTGCTCTGTATCTCTTTATAGATATTGTCTCATATATTCATCATTTTCCAAGACTCTTGAATTGTGTTTCACAGAGATTAAGTAACTTTCCCAAGACCACACAGCCTGTAAATGGCAGAGCCAGGATTCATGCTGTGGAAAGTCTTCCTATTAAACCATAAAAAATAACCAAGCAAGTGTTACTGGATAACCCAGTCTCTTATAGGAAATGGCCCTGAGTTTTCAACCTATTTCCAACATATATATGTGTGTGTGTGTGTGTGTGTGTGTGTGTGTGTATGTGTATATATAAATATATATATAGAGAGAGAGAGTCAAACCAGACAAGCAGGAGAGGCAGGCAGAAACTTTGAACTTGAGTATCGAGTGAACTTGGTCTTTCTGTGAGGCTGGAGAAAAGCCTACAAGGAAATTATAGACTTTGTTTTTATTGTTTATTGTGTTGACAATTTAGAAATTTTATCCCACTGTGGGGAGTGGTAATACATTTCATGTTTAACATGGCTGGCTTATGGTCCTTTTGACAGTTTTTCCCCCATTTTTGATAATGTAAGATATTGATGTTTTTTCTGGAATGATGGATATTATACTGAGACTTGGGGAATGATGTGTTCTCTTCCACCAGCCATTCACAAATGCACAATGCTTGTCTATAATTCTCTAACAGCCTCTTCATTTTGGAAGATTATGCCTATGTAATTCCTGACTCTCCTGTTCATACTACATTCCCACGTGCAAGGTCATACCTTTGCTTCTTTCAAAAATAGAGCCCTCTGTCAGTTTCTTGTCAAGCATTATATTAATAGCTGTGAAGCCAGGGCTGCCTATACCAAGAAAGCATATAAAGAGACAGTGACTTCCACACCTGTTCCACCCTGAATGGCTTGTGCTGCTGTCCTCTCCAGCTCCCACCGCCTTTTAGACCATGCCTCTTGCCCACCAAGCCCACCAGAACAACCCAGCTTAGACCTTCCTGTGCTGGCTTTGCACAGGGGCTTCTGTGCCTCTGTGTTCAGGAATTTGGAAGAGTCTTTAGCTCAGACATCCATGGGAAAAAAAAAAAAAAAACTAACACCATTCCAGCTGGCTTAGCCCAGTGATTTCCAAGAAATTATCTTTCTAGCTATTGGGTATCTGTCAGCTCTGCACATCTGCCCTACCAGTCCATGTAAAACACAGTGCTTCTCCCCTTAGGTTTTTTGTTTTCTGATAAAAACCAAGGGGGTTGTCCCCTCCCTATGAGTCACAGCTCCAGTCAGAAAATACCCTGTCTTAAAACTCAGTCCTCATCAGTTTATTAAAATGTAATTCAAGGTCCATTTTTATTGGATGTAACATGTGGAGGCTATCTATGGTGGCAAGTTTTTCTGAAGCAGATTTTTCCCAGTAGTTTGTACATGAATGTAAAATTCACTGTGAACACTTGGTACTCACCATTCTTCAAGGCCAATGAGTTGGTAATATCCTGATCACATAATAGCTATAGCTAAATTCATGACTCTACATAGTACCTACTAAAAACCAGGACAAGGCTCACTGCTTCTCTTTGACCCTTGATCCTCGGGATTTTATGTGGAGAAATTGAAAGAGCACTATTCTGCTGATCACGAAGTCTGACTTCGGATGCTTGCCCTGCCACTCTCTAGCTATATGACTTTGATCAAATTGCCTAACTTCTGCAAACTTTAATTTCTCTGTTTAAAATTAGCCCTAGATCTGTATTTCCTAAGTGCTGTCCTATGTAATAAAAACCTATAATATTCTTTAGTAAAACTGAGCTAAGTGATCATTTAAATTGGGAAATCTCTGGAAATCTATCTTGTCCACTGGGAACCTCCTATTCCTCCTTTAAAGCTCTCCTCTCAACCTTGGTTCCTATTAATCTCATTCTCATCCCTCCTTCCCAACAGAATGCATACTTTTCCCTCTCCTTCTCCTATACTACTTTTCAAATTCGTCTACTACAGTGCTCATTCCATAACACCCAGTTTATTTTTGCATGTCTGTTGAGCAATAACTCAAACTCTGAAAGGTTGGGATCTTATCCTATTTATCTTTGTGCCCAAGATCTAACACAGATATAACATGTAGTAGGTACAAAATAAATGTTGATAGGAGTAACCAATAACTGGTGCTGTTAGAGGACTGGGGATTTGTTCACACTTGGCTGGACTCCTGCAACAATTTTATTGGTTGTACACAGAAAAGTATGTACCTTTCTCCTCTTTCTTCTTTGGGAAACAGCTTCTCCGTGACTCCAGTTGTGTAATCTTGGTGGGGTTGTCAGTCATAGCACTTGGTCCCTCCCCACAGGAATAGCCATGATGTGACTCAACCTGGCCAACTGTTTTACCTTGTCCTCCTCCTGCAGTGACAAAGCAAGTGGGGAGGGTGAACACAGGATCCAGGCTAGGCCCACCATTGCCCCTCTGGGTTTATTGAATTATTGTTCATGAGTCTTTCATCAAAACTTGTTCTTATCTTAATACTTTTTAACTAGGTAAAAACGGCTTTATAAAGAGCCCCAAACTTATGTGCCCAATGGCAGCATTAGGACACTATTATTCAAGAAAAGCACTGTGATAATTCTTGTTTGTATATCCACATACTGTGTGAGGAGAGAAATGTGACATTAACTTTTTTGTGTTGCAAACCTTGTCAGGAATTCTTTAATCACACTCTACTTCATCCCTCTATAGTGTCTGATTTTTTTGACCTTGCCTTTTCCTTGAAATTCCATCCCATCCTGGTTTCTGTGTTCATAGCCCTTCCTTTCCTGCTTCCAGGTCACTCTTCTCTCATCTTCTTTATGGAGTCCTCTTTCTCCAGGGTTTTTCCCCAGCTGGAGGACAGAGTGTGTTGCCTTTTGAGTCATAGAAATTGAAGGGCATGAATAGGGAGATGCTGGTGGCCAACTTCTACCATATTTAAAAATCTGTGTTAGGCAGAAGAGAAGAATGGAGACAGGGTGAGATGGAGGGAGAAAATGAATGTGAGGGAATGAGCCTTGGCAGTGGCAACACCCTAAAGCCCAGAAATTTCCCTCCCTTTAATTCCATTAACTTCCACTGTCTTTTACACATAATCCTTTAATATGTGAGTTCCTGTTAATTACAATCTAACTTAACTAAAACCCCCACACATCCTTTAGCTTATATCATTCTAGGAACATAATTTCTGTGATGCTTAGCACAATGAAATAAAGATGTAGTCCAGGGTCTCAAAAAGGGAGGCCAGTGTCCCAGGCCCAGAAATGGTTTTTCCAGACCACAACTCGGGAAATGCACACATTTTGCGATAATTCTTTGTTCCTGTGTGGACTTTGAAAAATCAATCTGCTCTTTGCCTCTAGCATAGCCCTCTGAGAAACCTGCAGTCCTTCAGAAGGATTTCTATATTTGGATGCTGACTCAGCCAAAAAAAATTTTTTTCTTTCTCCCAGCTAGTTTAATTCTGCAAGCCCCACCAGTGACTGACGGTGTTCCAGATTGGGAGCACTGTAACTGAAGGCAGCGAGTTGCCTGCTGTTATTTTCTGCTTTGTTCTGGCTTAATTGCTTTTGTACATGTGCCTATTACATGAAGAACTAAATGAAAACTCTATAAGACTGAAAATCGCACTTAAAATAGCATCTTGTCCCTTCAGAGTCTCCTATTCGACTGTAGCCAGGCAGGTGTTTTTCCAGGAGAAAGACTTAAAGTTACTCTGGATCTGGGGAAACGGGTAGCTATGATTTCCCTTTGCCTACACCACCCTCTCCAGCAAATTCTCTCACTGCAATGACAGATTCTGCCATGAAGCTCAGCAGTCAAAAGATCACATTTAATGGTGACAAAAGAGATAAAAGTTGTGTGACAATCCGCAAGGTAAATTGTCTTAGTGGCATTTTTTTAGTTGAATAGTGTTGGATTTGGGTAATGGGAAGCTTTGATCATAAAAATGGTTCCGTGTTATTTTTATACTGTCACAAGCTTGCCTCAGTGTCCAAGGACTAATGGCTATTACGGTTAATATACTATCGACTGGTCCTCTCCTCCCCTTTTTCTTCTCTATCCTAGAACGTAGTAGGTGACCCCTGTAGACTGTGTTCTTTGAGCTACTATGATAGCACCATGCTTTCTAAAGGATTTGGCCAGTGAGAGAAATTGTTCTTGTTTATCTTGCCACCAGAATCTATGAAACTGTTTCAGGATGGTGCAAATAGAGAGGATACAGAAGCCAGAGTTACAGAAACTCTTCTGAGCTTCTGGTTCATGCCATGTCTGAAGTTAGACCATCCTAACACTTTTCATTGATATGAGCCAATAAATATTCTCTCTGATTTGGCCTGTTTGGGTTGATACTTATTTTTATTTTATCACTTGAAACTGAAAAAATTTTGATACTGATCACTTCACTCTTTGGATTCTTTCTTGAAGAAGAAAGATATTTCAGGGAACCCTAAGGAGCATGAACTATAGCACATTCACCTCCACACCCAGACCTCCCTTGATACCAAGCTCATCCTTCTACTGCTATTTAATTTCATAGCTGTTGACTTTGCTGATTCTCCCCAGGTTCACTTCTAAATTGACTGGTTTTGGTTTTGGTTTTCTTCAAGAAGCAGTCAAAATAGAAAGCACAGGACAATATCAAAGTAAGATCCCAGAGCCAGCAGCATTAGCTTTGCCTGGGAACGTGTCAGGAATATAAGCTTTCAAGCCTAACCCCAGTCCTCTTGAATTAGAAACTCTGGGAGTGGGTGCAGTGATCTGTACTTTAACCAGCCCTTTAGGAGATTCAGACACTAACTGAAGCTTGAGGATTGCTGGCATGGAGGGTGTCCAAAATCATTCTATACTATGGGGCAGGTATGATTGGCAATTATAATGAAGAATTGGAAAAGCCATAGTAAGACCAGGATAGTATCTGTTAGAAATGTTTTATGATGGAGAATACAAATTTCAAGTGGTGAAGTAGGTCAAATAAGATATTTGGCAAGTGCAGAGACCAAAACAGGGTTAGGATTTAACAGACCCCTGTGCTATTCTAAACACCAGTACAGGTGAACTGGAAGGAAATAAAGGGGCGTGTGTGTGTGGTCGTGGGGTTGGGGGGGACCTTAAATGTCTCTTCTGTGGAAGTTACCATTGTAGCCTTGAATGTTATAAGACAATTTCTCAGACAACCACATTTTGGTATTATCTTCAGTGGTTGCCATCTAGCAACTTTGAAAGCTTGGGGGTTAATAATTTTATTTCTGTGCAAAATAAATTTAGTTTCTTTTGGATAAGCAGTAGCTTTTCCAATAACCTCCTACCTTATAGTGATGCCTGGGATTTGAAGAAAAGCAGAAAGAAACTTTTTATCCCGCATTAAGAGTTCTTGGTGGCCTTACTTATTTACCATATCGGCACAATTAGGAGTGATTTCTTTCTAAATACAGCCTTCAGTAGAGCCTATGCATTTTAGCAAACCATTCTTTTCTGTTCTTTGGAACCTTAACACGTAGAGTAAGCCTAAAGTCCAGTAAAAAATCTAACTACCAGCCAGGAGGAGGCCTGGTCTTGACTTTTCTGTGTTTGTCTGCTCACAACCCAGCCTTCTTTCTAAACAGTGTTTCTGTGGTAGTGGCATTCTCTCAACACTATCCAACAGTCCTCAGCATTCATCAGTGGAAGCCTGGAGCAGAGAGAAACAGCTAACCGGATCCCTGCCCCAAATCCTAATGGCAGGTGGTGACAGTAGGCCCAGGTCATGAGCAGCAGTTTCAGAGGAGTCCAGGCAGAACTGTCTAATCTTGAGGCTCTTCAGTGTCACCCTTGCCTCTCAAGGTCAGAAACCTTGTAGGAAATAGTTTCTACAAGGCAAACGTAATGCAGCGCTTGTTGGTGACTCTTTCTGAAAGACTTCCATGAATGACCAACAGAAAAAGTGGGTTTTCCTTTCCCGCTTGGGTGATGGCATGATCCACTGGACAAACTTGAGTCCAAATCCTGGCTTTACCACGTATTTGGATAATCTACCAAATCCTTACTCCCTACCACTTGATAAGTATTTATCAAGCACCTCCTCTGTACCCAGCACTGATCTGACCACTTGGAATTTTTCCAAAGCAACAGACAAGGATAGCTGCCCTCATGGAACTTATATTCTAGCAAGAAAAGACAAACAATACACATAATTAATAAGAAAATATATACTAGATTAGAAAGTGTAAATTGCTAAGAAAAAAGAACAGGTTAAGGAGGGTAGATTCATAAGGTGGTGGGTCATCGGGTTGCAAAATGAAATAAGGCAGGCAGCACAACCTTCAAGAGTAAAGATCTGTAGATGAGAAACTTATATGAGGGATACACGGAAGAAGAGTGGAAGCTCCAGGTGCAGGGCACAGCTGGAGCAAAGGTCTTGAGGGAGGAGTGTGTCTGCTGAGTTTGAGGATGAAGCAGGAAGCCAGTGTAGCCAGACTGGAGTGAGTAGTGTGAAGAGGAGTAAAAGGAGGGGGTCGTGAAATGCCATAGATGTGGAATTAGCTTGCTCACTGAAGTCAAATGCAAGAACATCAACTTTAGTGATGGGGGACTCATTGCACTATTTTGATCAGAGACATTAGAAGATTCGGTCTGGTTTCTAAAGGGATCTTCCAGGCTTCCATATGGAGAACAGTCTGTAGGGGACAGGAGAGAAGCAGATGCCTCTTCCAAGGCTGTGGCTGGAATTCCGGGGAGAGGAGGAATGGACTGTGGCAGGCTGGCAGCAGTGAAGAAAAAGAAGTGGTTGAATTCTGGATATATTTTGAAGATAGTGAGCTCACACTTCTGGATAAAGTGGATGTAGGGTATGAGAAAAAGAGGATGACTCCAAAGATTTTGAGTAACAAGAAGAATGCAGCATCCATCAACTGTTCTGTGAGACTCAACTGTGAAGCATCCCCCATGGAGACCAGCACACACCAGGCACTCACAAAATGTTCCTTTCCTCCGTACCAGCTCCTCGTCACCCTGCTCCTTTCTCTTCATGTTGCCTGCCAATGATGCAAGACTTTGCTTCTTTAAGACTCATTCTCCTCATCTTTAACTTGGTGTCAATGAAGACAGCCAGGAATGTATTGAGGATTACACCAGATGAAGCATTTTTCAAAGGCTTGATACAGAGTAAACGCTTAACGAATGTCTGCTTTACCGAAGCAGAAAGAAAGTTGAGCAAGTTGTTGGGTACTTGGGCATACATGATATGGGCTGGCCTTTGTACTTCTATCTCTGTGGCTTCACTGGATGCTTTAGGAATCTTCTCGAATGCACGTGATCATGTCACTCAGCTGCTCACACTCAGTGGCTCCCAATTGCTCACCTGCTCAAGGCCAAGTTTTTAAGCAAAGTTAACAGGCCCATCGCAGTACACTCCAGCCGGATCAGTGGTTTCTCCCTAACCACTTGTGCTCAGTTCACACCAAGCAACACGTTTGTCTTCCCAGCCTCTGCATACGTACTCAGACTGCAGAAGATGATCCTGCTCCCTCAGTCCTCTAGAATGCCCCTTTCGCATCTCCTCTTCCACCTCGGAGTGATGTCCTGCTCTTCCTTTAGGACACAGAGCAAATGCTACCACCTCTATAAACACTCTTCAACTGCATCAGTGATTTTTTCCTTCTCTGTACTACTACTGTGAAGTGTTCATGTGTATCTGGTTATACTTCTTACACATCACAGCAGGGATGATACTAAAATATTTAACAGTTGGTACAGCCCAGACACCAGCCAGTCAGAACTGACACCAGCCATCACCAGCCCATGCGCTCCAGCAGAACATCAGCCTTCCCACACAGCATTTTGCATTGACCTGCCTGCCTCCCCTATTTCATTCCAAGGTCCTACATGCAAGAGAATACCACTTATTTATCTCTGCACCCCTAAAGCGTGTCTGCCACCTATTAACCTCTCTTTATTGGTATATCTGAATAAATAAATATATGAAAAAGAAAAGCAAAGGTCCTGGCCTCATTTGAAGTCACCTCAGCATGAACTTCTTACTCCTAGCACTTTTTGGATCAAAGAGTCCCTCCTTTTACCTTGCCTTCTGGCTATCAGAAGACCAAATCCCCCACTGCTTTCCCTCCTCTTCTCTGATGCTCAATTTCAATCTAACACTCATATTGGAGCTGAAGATGTCTTCCCAAGAGCAAGTTTTCACAAGTGGTGAAGCCAAAACCCACAACATCCTCCCCTGCCATCCGTTCCAGAGCGTACACTTGGCCCCGGATGCCAAGGGAGCAAAGCAATGTGGCGAAGGAGGTTTCCTGGATTCACAGCTTCCAGCTCAGTTCAGCTTTGGCAACTTCCGTTGTCTACTTTTCCTCACTTGTACACTCACCTTTTCTAGCCTCAACCTGAAAGTGTGTTTTATAAACTTATTCCCTCCCTGTGAGGAAAAACAAGCTCCAAATAGGCCAAAGTAAATTGGCTGAGCCTTTGAATAAATGATTATTTTTCCTAAGTGGCCTCTCACACATAGCCAAAGTTCATGATGTTAGCCAAAAAATAAATAGAGGGAAAGTGAGAAAAATTACATTAAAGAGGGTTGGACAATCTACATAGAATTCCCCAAAGTTCAAGCTGGAAGAGGCCCTTGATCAGCTACTTCAAGGTTTCTCAAACTATGTTCCAAGGAACTACAGGAGTTTCAAGTAGCCCCATCAGGGAGCTAGGGCCCTCATCAACCCTCTAAGCAACTTTGGCAAGGTTTTATCTATTTTGCATAAGAGTTTACTTGAATAGAGAGTTTTATGGTTAAAAATGCTTGCAGATTACTGTTCTAAGCCCAATCCACATGTTTTACAAATGAGGAAACCGAGGCCGAGAGAGGTGAAATACTTTGCCTGGACTTTGACAGCACACTGAAAATAGTTAGAATTCAATTTCAAGTCTTCTAATTCAAAGCCAATACTTACCTTTGGTACCTGGCTGCCTCGTGGTATTTTACATCTGTCGTCACTTTCCCAGAATTCCTTTTTGCTTCAATCAAGAAACTGTTTCCCCTACCACAGGGGGCTGAGGAGTCACCTCCCAGAGCCTCTGATCCCAGTCATCCAAGACACAGTGATTGGTCCAGGGAAGGAGAAGATGTCCTTCTGAGACAGGGTAACCTGGAGCTCTGTTGCAATCAGATTAGCATTTGTCTGACACTGACACCAACGTAAAGGAGAGCAAATCAGAGTGGTGGAGAGAAGTGTGGCAGATTTCTGAAGGCATTGTTTAAACCCTCAGACCCAGCCATGTGGAAAGTTTGGGCTATCTCTGGACTTTTCAATAATGTAAGTCAATAATTTTTTATTTTGCTTACATGGATTCCATTTCTATCATTTGTTGCAACATTGCCTTAACATGTGTTCTAAAGTTACTTTTATATATCAAGTGTTATAAAGTTTACCAAGCTTTTCCATTGCTCCAGGTCATAGAGGTAGGTGGAGCTACCCTCCCTCATCCCTGGGTGGTATCACCTCCTCCCTGGATAAAAGCTGGCTACAAGGACACGTGAAACCTAGGATGTTGCAACATAGCAGAGAAACTCATGTATCCAACAGATACTCTTTAAGAGCCCTCTAAGTGTCATTGCCATTTCTCGCACACTTGATGTGAACATGTAGTCCAGTTGGTAGCCAGATAGAGCAAGAAAAGTATCCACTTTGGAGTTAGATGACTTGTGACTGTGTTTCATGTCTTGCCTTCCTTAGTGGCACCATTACAATAAAAAGAATCCAGGCCGGGCACGGTGGCTCACGCCTGTAATCCCAGCACTTTGGGAGGCAGAGGTGGGCGGATCACGAGGTCAAGAGATCAAGACCATCCTGGTCAACATGGTGAAACTGTCTCTACTAAAAATGCAAAAAACTTAGCTGGGCGTGGTGGCGTAAGCGTGTAGTCCCAGCTACTCGGGAGGCTGAGGCAGGAGAATTGCTTGAACCCGGGCGGCAGAGGTTGCAGTGAGCCGAGGTCGCGCCACTGCACTCCAGCCTGGCGCCTGGTGACAGAGTGAGAGACTCTGTCTCAAAAAAAAAAAAAAAAAAAATCCATATGTATTAGTCAAAGTCTAATCAGGAAACAGAAGCCACTTCAAGGGTTGAACCTAGAGTAGATTTATTCAGAGAATTGTTTGCACAGATGACAGATCGAGGAGCTGAGAAACCAGATGAGGTGGTGAGACAACCCTGAGATTAGCAACAATAGGAAGCACCTACCACTCCCAGGACTGCAAAGATGAAAGGAGAGGTGGTGATCCTGGAGTTCAGCAGCCAGACTACCAGATGGAAGCCATAGTGGGCCTGTCTGGAGGGACTGAGATGAGAATAATGCTCAGCCACCATGGGAGACCATGTCGATGCAGACAGAAGGCATGTGAGGGACGTGTCTTGGATGGAAGCACCTTGGCTTCTCTTCCCCCACTATCTTCAGGCAAACAAGAACCAAAACATGTTCATCATGTGTCACTGGCAGAAATTCACAGTTGGGATCTTATGATAGCCCTTGTTGCATTTGCTGCATTTCAGAGTTAAAGTGGAAATGATGTTTCAACCAGGTCAGAGAGGAATAAGGTCCTGCTTCATGATTTGGAGGCTTCCTCAGTCTTCACTGGTTTTTGCATGGGAAAACTATGTTCTGTTTTCTTTTCTATTGCTTTCACATGGAGCAAACACTTGCTACTGAGTTACATCAGCCACGTCCTGAAAACATACAGGGGAGATGGGAGCAGCTACATCTCCAGAAGCAGCTGACCTAGGCCTTTTGTTCCTCACCTATTGTGATCTGGGTGGGCAAAGTCCTGGTAATTTTCATTAAGCCAGCTGAGGAGATCAGCATTTGGCTGTAGGCCCACCCATTCCATGGAACTTCATAGTTATCTGAGCCTGTCAAAGTGTAATTAAAAGACAGGCCATCCATGGGAAATAACCCCATCAACAAATTCCAAGAAAGGAGACAGAACTTCCTGAAACTCTTTGGTCATCTTCTCTGCCTTGTTTTATTTCTCCATGGAATGTGCCAAGCCAAGAAAGCTTAGAAGGTCATTGAGCAAAGTCACTCATTTATGGGTTCTTTACTTGGTCCAGCCCCAATTTGTTATAGTTTGCTTCTCAACAGCAAGCAAGGAAAAGTCTCAGCTTGGCAAGCAAATACTGCCTAATCTTTGTTGATATTGGGAGGGCCTGCAGTTCATCAAGTGGAAAATTGAGATTTAATGGGAAGTGACTCTCAGGGAGGAATTGAGACATCTTCTTGTGTTTTACATGTTTTAAAGGGTTGCGTGACTTCTTACTGCTTAATTATGGAGCCATTCATTCACCAAACATTTGTTGAGTAATCTGTTAGTGTGCCTTCTCAGTTTTTCCTCAGAAAACAAAACTGATGAGGGCAAAACCGTGATAAGCCTTTGGTAAAAATGAAAGATCCCTGTCAATATATTTTTTTTTTTAAGAAAGAAAATCAATTTCACTAAAATCCAAGCAAGTTTTTAAAACAGCGAAATTTCAGGTGAAGATGTTTTACTAACTCAATCCCACAGAAGAATGATGTTTCCTTCTTCGATGCTCTGAAGGCAGAATTGGATTTGATTCCTGAATCTGCTGTCATCAGCTGCTTGGACATGAGTGAATCACATCCTTTCTGAACTTCAATTTTCTCATCAAAAGAATCAGCTTCACAACAATAACCATGTAACGGAAGACATTCAGATGAAGAAATCTCTAATATATTAACAGTCTACTAGGCACATATTAAGTGATTGCGTAATTATGAATATTATTTACCCAATATCCTCAGATATGTCTCTTTGCCAAACTAAAGTGAGCTCACATTATCTCTGTCCCAAACCCATAGGTTTCTCCCTTCACTCCCTCATTAGGTCAACCAGGAACACAATGGTGTGTCCTCTCTGATCAGTCTCCTAGCTCTAGGTGTTTTGTGAGCTCTCTTCACCCTTCTCCCACCTCCAAATAGCTGATGCCATTGAGCCGTTCCCAAGTTTATATAAATGTGCCTAGCATAGTGCCTGGCACAGAGTAGGCTCTCAGTAAATATTTGTTGAGTGAGTGAACAAGTAATCTGACCTAGTAAATGAAATGATGGAATGGTATGTAAATTTCTTACCTTGAATGTATTTTAGGATGAGACTACTGACACTATGGCAAAGAACCCAAAGGAGGGTCACTCATGTGAGAACTGTAGGAATTCTCACATTAGAATTGTGGGACAACGAGTAGAGTAAATCCTTTCGGGAGGGGTACTCCTCAAATGGGTGTTCCTCAGATCACACCCTGATGTTGTACTCCCACACCCTCTGCGAAGCATTGCTTATTCTAGGAAGTATAGACATTGGTGATTGGATAATTATTGAATAATTACTAGGGATGGCTTGTAAGCTTTTAAAAACCTTGCCCAAAGATACTTGGAATGCCAGAGTATCTCGCCTCTAACATATACCTAGGACACACACTGCAAAATTATTTGGGGGTGCACTGGCAATGGATGTGCTCAGGCTTCCTTGTAATAATGGCAGGACACCAAAGCCTGGACTGTGTCATCTGTGCCCATGTGACTCTGATGCCCATGTGCCTGAACCTCTGAATTTGTCCTCATCAACTCCAGGCTCTAACCAAAAGAGCCATCCACCCACCGATCAGGGTCAGGGTATTTTTTCTTTAGTGCCTTGCTGCTTTTCTCTTTGTCCTGGCAATAATTGTATCTCTAAGTCTATATCTCCTCTCGGGAACACTCTTTCTAGCCTCCATTCTCATCAGGCTTCAGAAACAATGTTTTCTCAGTTGCTGCTTTAGGGCTAGGTGGTAATGGCTTCTTTCTGTTGAAAGCTACTAAATTCTCTCAAATTTTTTTGTTGGTTTATGGAATCTTTCCCATACCTGTGTAAAGACTCCTCAGTAATTTTTTTCAAAATGCAAGCTGAGTACACCTTCTGGTTTTTGCTGGGATCTTAAATCCTATAGATAATTGTAATGTTATATCTGTTTTTTAGTTAAAGTACAATGCTCAGAATGTCTTGCACAAGAACATCCAAGTTAGAAGGTAGAGAATACAGGAACTGACCTCAAGACTTCAAATTTAATACTCTCAGCGTATCACTTTATGGACAATAGAAATTGTCTCCGGATTACAATGCTCTCTGTGTCCTACAGAACATACTCATTTCTTAGATAATTGAAAGGGTCTCACCCTTATAGAGTTGTACCAAGACCAAATATATTTGTAAACATTCATTCATCTAATATCCAACATACATTTATTTAGTGTCTACCTTGAGGCAGAATTTGGAGATTTACGACAAGACATGGCTCCTGTCTTTGAGGAACTTTTCCATTCTAAAATATGGAGGTACATCTAAAAAAATGAGGCGGTATCCTTGAGTCTTGAGGATTGAGTATCTAATCATCAGATAGACAGGATCAGAGCTGGAATTCTATGAAATTCCAGAGGGAGAGAGCAGTTTAACAATGATTGAAAAAGGAGAGTGAAATGACCCAATTTGTTCAAGGTACTTCAGAATATCTACTATTGTGCCTAAGTGCAAATGAAAGAGAGAAAGGAAGGGGACAAAATAACAGATTTGATTGGAGAATTAAGAAAGGACCAGAGCCTAATGGGTCTTATGTTTCATACTTAGGAGTTTAGACTTCTTATTTAGATTAGCGTACCAACTGAGGGCTTTTAAATTGAAAAGTGGCATAATGGTATTGATAGGATTTGCGATGAATAATCTGAGGATATTATGAAGGCTACATTAAAGGAGAACTGTAACTGGATACTTGGGGATCAACAAGATGTTATAAGAATATTCTGGCAATCCAAACCCAGTATGATGGATATGATGTTAGCTGGAGGAAGCTGGTAGCTAAGCAGGTTGAAAGAAGGGAACAAATCCGAGAGATGTCAAATGCAACTACAATTCCAAGTGACAACCAGGGTCTCATCAGGAGACAGAAGCCACACAGTAATTTGAATGGAAAAGCTTAATATAATTATCTATAAAAAGAGATTGTCGGAATGAAGAATTGGCTAGTAAGAAGTAAAGAGAATTCTAAAGAATATAAGGATAACATGTACAAGGATCGGACATACCCCCTAGACTCAGAAAGAGTGCCCAAAGAAAAGGAAAATGATCTAATTAACAAAGCAAAATTACAATTTAAAAAATTAACAAAATAGACTACTAGTTAGCTTGATCAAGAGAACAAGAAGTAGGCACAAACATATCAACTGGCAAGGGAGAGAAAACTGTCAAAGCAGAATAAATTTAAAAAATAATAAAAAGCCACTTCGTAGATTTCTAAGGCAAAAAATTTGAAAGCCTAGATAAGGTGGATAATTTCTTAGGGAAATGAAGATTACTAAATTTGGCACCATTGGGGTAAAAGCTTAACCAGACTAATTTCCACAAAAGATATAAAATTAGCAAGGAAGTAGCCTACACCAAAATAGTTACCATGCCCTATTGGTTTCATGAGTGAGTTCTACCAAATCTTCAAAGACCTGATTATTTCAGTGTTCCACAAATTGTTCTAAAACATTGAAAAACAAGAAAAAATTCATAATTCCTTTATAAGCAAGTGAAAAAATGATATATTAGATAAATACTATGAGGAAAGAAAACTGCAGACAAATATCATTTGTGAACATTGTTGTAAAAACCCAACCCAATTGGGATTTTGGGGAAAAAAAAAATTGAATAGTCTTTTTAAAGCTATGACAAAAGTTAAGGGAATCAACAAACAAAGTATAAGCAAATAGAATCCATTACCACATTAAAAAGAATAATACAGTCCGAGTGCAGTGGCTCACGTCTGTAATCCCAGCACTTTGGGAGGCCGACGCAGGCAGATCACGAAGTCGGGAGATTGAGATCATCCTGGCCAACATGATGAAACCTGTCTCCACTAGAACACACACACACACACACAAATTAGCCAGACATGGTGGCATGCGTCTATAGTCCCAGCTACTTAGCAGGCTGAAGCAGAGGAATCGCTTGAACCCAGGAGGCTGAGGTTGCAGTGAGCCGAGATTGTGCCACTGCACTCCAGCCTGATGACAGAGTGATACTCCATCTCAAGAAAAAAATAATAATACAATATGACCAAATGGCATATATTTAAAGGATACAAGTTGGCTCAACATTAGGGAATCAATTTATATAATACACTGTATTGATAAATCTAAGGAAAATTTGTATGTCTATTTCTACAGATCCTGAGAATGCCTTTGACTAAATTCATTACCAGTTCATAATAAAACCCACAAGGAAATGGGAATTGAGGGCTACTTCTTCAACATGATAAAGTATGTATATCTCAGTCCTAAAGTTATTATATTTAATGAGGAAACACCAGAGATATTTTCAGTGGAGTCAGCAACATGCAAGATTTAAACATTGTACTAAATGTGTTGGCCAATGCACTTAGATGAGAGATCGATTAGAGGCATAAGAATGGGAAAAGTAGTAGTAAAACTGCTTGTATTTGCAGGTAATATAATAAAATCACCTCAAACAATAATTCAGTGAAGTAGCAGGTTATAAAGTTAACATACCAAATCAGTAGCTTTCATATATAAAACAACAGTTAAAAGACATGAAAGTGAGGAATGCCCATTTATACTAGCAGCAAAGGAGATTAAGTGCTTAGAAATACATATAACCAGAAATGGGTAAAACCTATGTCTGGGCAATTTGGAAGCACTCGTGAAAGACACAAGAGCAGACTTGAACAACTGGAAATTCATTTCCTGTTCTTGGCTAGGATAACAAGATTAAAGAGATATTAGTTCTCCCTAAGTTAATTTATAAATGCAATGCAATTCCAATAAAAATACCAAGCTGTTTTATAGATAAGTTGATACTAAAGGTCATATGGAAAAACAAACATGCAAGAATCACTAGGAAACATTGAAAAAGAATAGCTGCAAGGGGGGATTAGTACTACCAGACATAAAAACATAATATAAAGCTCCTGTAATTAAAACAGTGTGGTACTGGCACATGAATAGACAAATACTATAGTCAGTACAATAGAAAGTTCAACATTTGACCCAAATATTTATGGATCTCTCTCTACTTCTCTCTTTCTCCCACAAAATATATAAGGAGAAGTCAGCAGTTTGCAGTCTGGGAGAGGACCCTCACCAGAACTCCACCATGTTGGCACTCTGACCATGGACTTCTAGCCTCTAGAACTGCTATAAATATTTATTATTTAAGACACTCAGTTGATGGTAATTTGTTATAACAGGCCAATCTGACTAAAACATGAGCCCTCATACATTGCTGGTGGGAATATGAAATGGTGTAACTGCTTATAGAAACAGTTTGACAATTTCTCAAAAAGTTAAACATAGAATTACTATATGACCCAGTAATTCCACTCCTAGTTATATACCCAAGGCAACTGAAAGCAAATGTTCACACCAAAACATGGGCATGAATCTTCATAGCATTATTATCTATAATAGCCAAAAAGTAGAAACAACCCAAATGTCTATCAACTGAATAAGTAAAAATATAGATAGACAAATATGGCACAGCCATACAATGGAATAGTATTCAGCAAAGAAAAGGAATGAAGTGCTAATACTTGCTACAGCATGGATGAACCTTGAAACCGTTTTGCAAAGTGAAAGAAGCCAGATACAACAAAAGGTTATGTATTATATAAAGAGTCAAATCTACAGAGACAGAAAGTAGACTAGTGGTTGCTGGGGGATAGGTGAAGGAGGGCGCAATTGGGAGTAATTGTGAACAGTTACAGGATTTCTTTCGGGGTGATGGAAATGTTATGGAATTAGTGATAATGGTTACACAACTTTGAGAATATGTGAAAAAAAGTCACAACATTTCATATTTTAAAATAGTAAACTTTAGGTTAAATTTTCACCCAATCAATTTTAAAAAACCCACACAAATGAGATCTGGATTTGGAGAAGAGAAGTGATACTAAATTGATCAATGGCACAGTCTGCACTTTGGTGACTTGCTTTCCATATGTATCTACACATTTGAACTCTGGTGCACTCTGAAAACAGTGTTCAGTATAAATATTAATAATTTCACAGGATCTGCTTACATTCTGATATCCTTTTCTCTGCCCCTTCTCTCTCTGAAAACAACTCTATTTGAATTCCAAATTCTTCTGGATGCCCTGGGGTGATTTTACATCACTGTACCACCCAAAAGGAAGAGATAAAGCTGATATGCTGCTTTTCTATCTTCAGTGAGTCTAGACCAACAAAGATATAAGCAAATGAGATAGGTCATACAGGTGAAATAGACTGGGAAAGCCCTCAATTTTTTCTATCTTCAGAATAAAAAGGGACCTTGCATTCAAGCATCCTTGGTTCTTAGTAAAAGTTAAGCAGCCCTCTTATTCCTACTTTTATCTGTGCCTGCTCCCCCTGGCCCCAGCCCTTTTTCTGGACCAGCTCTCCAGATTCTAAGTCTTCCTAAGCAAGGTTAGACTCTGGAGGAGTGGCGGGGAACTTAGAGCAGTGGTTTTAAATGGACATTTCTAGAATGAAGTGTTACATATATTTTTCCTACATGCTGACGTGTTTGACGAGAAATATGTGAGAAACATTGGTCCTTCACGTCTTCCTCTGCATGTTCGATGGTTTTTTTTGCCCTAGGAAGCCCATTTATGCATAGGCCAATGTGAATTCATTTTGAAAGTGAGTTGTTCTTGATTGCCAGGTAACACAGTGAGGTCTATTGTCTACATCTGCATGAAGCCCTTAAAAGATTTGTATTCATGTTAAGGTATATCAAGCAGTGAGTACTCCTCTTAAGAGTGTGTCCGTTTTCCTTGTGGTGAGGTAACAAAACAGATGGCTTTGGTACGCAGTTCTCTCGCCTAAACTGTCAGTGAGCCAGCCATCTTGTCTTGATGACACCAACATTCCAGTCCTGGCAAAACGTGGAACAACAGAGGATCTTCATTCAGCATTGGCTTCGGTTGTGAACAAAACAAGAGCGTTTATCCGTCCATTTCACAAAATGGTGATCACCTAGGAGGTGCTGTATTTTCCTATAAATTGATTTGAGTGATTGTTTTCAAGTAACCTTTCTTTTCTTTCTTTTCTTTTTTTTTTGAGATGAGTCTGGCTCTGTCGTGCAGTGGTGTGATCTTGGCTCACTACAACCTCTGCCTCCTGGGTTCAACCGATTCTCCTGCCTCAGCCTCCTGAGTAGCTGGGATTACAAGTGCCCACCACCACGCCAGGCTAATTTTTTATTTTATTTATTTATTTTTTTTTTTTTGTATTTTTAGTATAGACGGGTTTCACCCTATTGGTCAGGCTGGTCTCAAACTCCTGACCTCAAGTAATCTGCCAGCCTTGGCCTCTCAAATTGCTGGGATTACAGGCATGCACCACCATGCCAGCTACCTTTTCATGATTCTGGGAATTCAGTCTATTCTTATTTCCTGAAGTAAAATTTTCTATTACAGTTTTGGGTGGACAAGAATTGGGTGACAGGAAGAGAGTAGAATTTTAAGCATTCAACATTAGTTTTAACTAGGACTTTCAACTAACAGGGATTTCCCTCCTCAGGAAAGGAAGCAAAATTTTAAGAACTCATATTGAGGAACTTTAAACAATTTCCCGGGTATTTCTTGGGATCAGTTTACCTTCTAGATCTCTATCTCTCTTAGAAATAGACCTTTTGAACCTGATGTTAAAAAAGATAAACCTAACTAATTAGAAGATTCCCAGTTATCAAAAGAAAGAATTCAAGTATGATCATTCTACTATACTGAGTAAGAGATGAAAGAGGGTTGATGCATCTATAAAAACTATTCAGTTATAGTGGTTTAAATGAGAAAATTTGAGGTTAATGTTTAATTAATTATCTAATTCAGTGGATTTGGGCCACAAACTTTCTGAGTAATTGAGATTTTATGAGGATTTACACATAAAGCTGTGTATATACATGCCCTCTTTAAGAATTCCTAGAAACATTCATTTGGTTATAAAAACCTTGCCTTAAAAATGTGGTATATAATTAGGTGACTTTTTTATTCAAAGACAGTGCTGTGTTTTAATGTGGAAACATTATTTGGCCTTGCTTTGTTTGGGAGAATCCTGTCCTGGCATCCCTCAGTAAGCCCCATTGACTTCCACTGGCCAAAATCCATTGTTTAGGAGGCCCCTCTAGGAGTTAATGGGGCAAGTGTGAGGGCAAGAAGAGAATAAAGGATGCAATATCCAATTCCCACCACCAATTCAGCAGCCCGGCTTGTCACACAAGCTTCATGATTAATTATGTTCCTTCACCTACCCTTTGTTTACATTTGACAAAGTCCCACTGAACAGCAAATAGCTAAAGTAGCAAGGAGAAGCAAATTTGGCAGAGCTCTTCAATTAGAAGCTAATGATTAAATTCATTTGGTATTCTTTGTGCCGTAATGACATTATTTATAAGAAATTCTTTTGGTGGGAACGTAGCTGCCTTTTACACTTTGAGCAACATTTCTCATCCATTATCTCCAAATAATCTTTAGTTCTTGTAAATCCCTTAGCAAAGTCTTCTTTTAAAAGAACTTAAAAAGGAATAAAACCTCTGAGATATTACAGGATTCTTGCTGTGTACCTCCCATAGACTTGGATGAGAACTGCTCAGCTTAAACCCTGTGCATTGCTTTGAAGATCCAATTCATGTGTCCATAATTCAGGAGGGGAAAAAAGACAGCCATAAATATTTGCAACATCACTGGTTTGTGATATTTTGGGGGTGGAAAAAAGGGGAGAGTAAAACTCTGACGTTTATCTGCAGCCCTTTTCTGGAGAGAATTTCAGTCTATTGCTTGGGTGCAAGGAATTGGAATTTACTTTGGAGAGCATGGATTGGGCAGAACTGAAAGACTGGGGTGGGGATGGAAGTAAGAAGGAAAGAAAGTAAATAATTTTTGACATCTAACTATTATTAAGAAGCCACTTATATGGTTTTTCATATATGCCTCTGAAATATAGCCTTTTCTCCCCAAAAGGGCATGGATAAACACCTGTCACACACTGCTTTCTGCAGCTGACAGTGATTTCGGCTTCCCAAGGTATGGCCTTGCAGCTGACAGATGAGCCACTTTCATGATTGCAGAGTTCCTATTTTTAGTCAGACTTGCAGGAAATTGTGGGCATCTCTGCTTTATTTACTTGGTTTTAAAATGTTTCCTGCATGAGTTTCTGTTTTCAGCAGAGAAAATAAATTGTAGACAATATTATCTGTGGACTTCAAAAACATTCTCCGTTGGGCAGTGGGCTCCTGTTTTTACAGTCCGTAATGTAGGTCTTGAATGTTTAACAAAGTCCTGAGCTTTTCACCACCAGTTTCTACACATGATTTTTCTTCCTTTATTTCAGAAGTGAAAGAATAATCTAAAAATGGAATTTTACTGAGTATATATGTTGAGTAGTACTGCTTTCTGCTGCAGCACCAGTATGGTCAGAAAAGAGCAAGATGACTTCCTCTCCACTCCATGATGCCTAGTAAATTCTCATAACACCAAGTCACCAAATGACGAATCAGGGTCAAGACTGTTATGTACTATATTTTATGTAATCTATGAGGCTGCTAAAAAAGAAAATAAAACTGCCAGTTAATTCTGACGCACCATCAATTGAATGACCGATTTCAGAGTGTTAAATGTAACAAAGTGTGTATCTTTGAATTGAAGAATATTCGTAATTAGTCCACAATTATTTCCTGAGAAGTTTGTGTGCCTGCCTCTTGGATGCTATGATGGAAACATGAGACTTGGCCCTGGTGTCGGGAAAAGCATGAGGAGGTAAGACTATCACATGTGGACCTAAAAGACAAACAGCTGCCTAAATACAATGAACAAAACTGAATGCCATGAAGCGGTAGAGAAAGCAGACGTGGGAGTCGGGAGAAAATCTCAAGAGTAATTCAGAGAAACAACACAAACTGAATCTTAAGGATAGTCCTATGGGTAGAGGAGAACATTCTAGGGAAAGATAAAAAGCTCTGATGACAGTGGAAATGATAGGAAAAGATGTAGTGTGAACAGGCTCTAGAAGCAAATTACCTGAATTCAGATCTCAGCTCAGCCTTGCTTTAACCTCCTCCTGCTTCAGTTCACCCATTTGCTGAAGGGAATTAAATTTGTTACTGTAGTTACGTTATTTTATAAACAATAGGTAATTAGTAGGAAATAACTCAAAAAGTAATAACTGTGGCATGTGTAGAGGAGAAAAAATACTTTTCTGTTACTCCCTTAGGTTCAGTTCCTAGGGTCTGTGAATTAAACTGACACAAGACAGAATAATAGGAGAAAAGGCATAGACTCTTTATAAATGTTAATATGTCTGCGTAAACGGGTCACAGAATGGAAGTGAAAACCCAAAGAAATGGTTAGACTTAAGGGGTTGTATACCGTTTTTACAAAGGGTGATAAATTGTGGAAAAGTAAGTAGATCAAGGAAAAGGGGGTTGGGCTTCTAGGCCAATAAGTTGTGGGAAAGCAACTAGGAAATATATTGGGAGAACTAATGAAAAGTGAGGGTTATTTTAGGTAGATCTGTTTATCAGCACTCTACTCAGTGCTGACTCTCCACCTCTGGGAATGAGGGTCACTCTCCTCATTGTGGTATACAAAAAGCAGAAGTAATTATGCTACCTTCACAAAGGGAAATTTAGGCCTTATTTCTAGGCAGAAAACCTTTCCTATATTTGTTTATTTTTACTTAAGACAATTAGAATAATCAATATGCCAAAGTGACATATTTGGGGGTGTTATATCCTGGTCTCTTTCACATATAAATGATTTAAGTTACTGGAACATGAAGGGAGAGGAAGACAACCTGGAAGAAAGAATTGTTGTTGTATGTTTGGAAAGGTGAAGCTACATTGACCTCTATACTATTCCTTAAACACAGGAACACATTGAAGGACCACGGCCTTTGCGTAAGCTAATTCCCTGACGTAGAATACTCCTTCTTAGCTGGTCATCTGACTTGCTCCTCTATATTAACATGCAATCTTTTCTGAGACACATTCTCATTCTGTTACCCAGGCTGGAGTGCAGTGGCATGATCTCAGCTCACTGCAACCTCTGCCTCCTGGGTGCAAGTGATTCTAATGCCTCAGCCTCCCAAGTAGGTGAGTTTGCAGGCACCTACCACCATACCTGGCTAATTTTTGTACTTTTAGTAGAGATGGGATTTCACCATGTTAGCCAGGCTGGTCTCAAACTTCTGACCTGAAGTGATCTGCCCACCTTGGCCTCCCAAAGTGCTGAAATTACAGACACGAGCCATTGTGCCTGGCCTGTTGAAATGCGATCTAATCAATGAGGCCTTCTCTGATCACCCTATATAAAATAGCACCACCACCTCTCTTCTGCCACTTTCCATTTCCCTTACCATACTTAAAAAATAGCTCTTATTAATAGATATTATTTTATATGCATATTTATTTGGTTAAGGGTGTGTGTGTGTGTATGTGTGTGTTTATATATGTATGTGTGTGTTATTCTCTAACAACTAGAATGGATTAAGAAAGCAGAGCTTAGATGGATAAGAATAATAGGAAAGAACAAGTCCTCAAGGCTGAAAGACTTGGAATCTCTGTGTAAGTAACACGCCAATGGATTACACTGCCCCTGATATATAGTTTAGTTTTAAATAACAACAGCAAAAACTGTGCAGCCACTTGAAGACAGAGTATATCAATTTTTTGTAACCTCAGTACCTGCTCATATCCTATTCTATAAGTGAATGAAGAAGCAGCATCTCCCTGATGCCTTCATGGGAGAAAAACACATTCTCCTGGCTCATTAATTGAAACCATGGCTTGGAGGGTTTGGGATTATTCACTGTGATAGGCCAAATAATGGCCTCTCGAGATATCCAAGTTTCAAACTCTGGAAACTGAATGTTACCTTATAGGCAAAAACGACTTTGCAGATGTAAATTAAAGATATTTCAGCTAAGAAGATTATGCTAATTTATCTGGGGTGGGCTCCAAATGAAATCATAAGGGGGATTCATCACAAGGGGGAGGCAAAAGGAGATTTTACTATAAAAGGAGAAGCCAGTGTGATGATGGAAGCAAGATGCTACTGTCACTGGCTTTAAGGATGGAGGAAGAGGCTAGGTGCTAAGAAATGCAAAGCATGCAGCTCTAGAGAACAGAAGGAAGAGAAGGAAATGGATTTTCCCCTAGAACCTCAGCAGTGTGCATGGCCCTGGACTTCTGATTCCAGAACTATGAGAATAAATGTATTGTTTTGAACCACTAATTGGTGGTCATCACTATTTGTTACAGTGGCTATAGGAAGCTAATACACTCACCACGTTACTTCGTGTTGCTTCATAAACATCATACTGACTGTGCATTGCTACATGCAGTCCCAGTTCAAGATAACACATCTAGCTGTCTTAATTAGGAAGTTTCAAATTTTGCAAGGCTTAGAGTGGAACTTTATTTCACACGTCACTTCATCAAAATGGTCGATCACTGGCTATAAATAGTGGTTTCATAGCTTGTCCTACTTGAGGACAAAAGGCAGTGTGAACCAACCAATGAAGTTCTCTGAGGACCTAGTATGTGTTGGTATTTGAGGCAGAAAGTAGCTTTTGACCAGTTAGTCTAACCTGTATTACACTAGTAGTGGAATTGGGATGTGAGGAACTCATTAGAAAGTATATAAAAAAGCCTTGAAAACCAAAATGCTACACATACAAACATTTTTATTGGCTAACATTGTGTCAGGCCATGAACAGGCTCAATGTGCGCGGTATTTAAATGACACAGTTTCTGCTGTTAAGATGCTTACAACTAGGGAAATATATTACATGGCAAATAATAGAGTTTCTAGATAATAAAATGTTTTTCAAAACTCTAACAATGAAAGCAGTATGATCCTGGTACAGGAATCAACAGATCACTTGGAACGTCACAAACCTCCAAGAACAGAATAATAATTTATAACGTAAGAAGCATTTCAAATAATGGAGAAAAAACAGCTGACTATGACAAAACCATCTAACATTTTAGGGGACAAATTTGGTTCCCTACCACATAGCCTTAGCAGAGTTATGGATTTTAAAAAACATGTGATATGATAAATTAACAAGAGTACAGGTTAATATTTTGGAGTTCAAAAAGCATTTTTTAAAACAGCGTACAGAGCAAAATGCCATAAATTTAAAATTTTTTTAATTTGATCACAAATTTGTTGGTTTGTTCAAAAAGAGATCATACATATTCCAGATACAAAGAATCTGAAAACTAATTCAGATGTGTAAAAGTATTTAGCTACAAGAGGTTCCTTGCAATATATACAATGTGTGTATTTCCAGGTATAGACATAGATACGTCATGTATGTATAAAAATGTAGAAGAGAACCATCAATATATGAACAGTGTTATATTCTGTTAGTAGAACTACAGTAGACTGTGTCCATCTGTCTATCGAGAAATACACATTTCATTTACTTGTTTATTTAACAATTTAACTCCTGGTAAATGGCCACTCCACTATCTTATTTAATTTTTGGAGCCACAAATATATCTCTTAATGTGGATTGAGGTTTTCGTTTAGTATAAAAATAGAGTAGAATGAACTCTGAAGGAGAGCAGAAAACACTTTAGAATTTTCTTCTCCTTCCTCAATTGATTGCTAGGGATTTCATTGTTATTTTAAAGGCAGACTAATTGGACCAACTAGACATCTGCATATAGGTTATTCTTAAATTCTTTCACTTATTCTGCAAAATGAATTTCAAATTCTGGTGTGTTTAATTCTTAATTTACTATGGACGATTTAAAATATTTTTTGAGTTGACTTTAGAAACAAATCCTACATATATACAGCTCCATTGTATAGGTGAGCTTTCTTTCTTTTTTTAAAAAAAGAAAGGCACAGTGGCTCATGCCTGTAATCCCAGCACCTTGGGAGGCTGAGGCAGGTGAATCATCTGAGGTCAGGAGTTCTAGACAAGCCTTGCCAACATGGTGAAACCCCGTCTGTACTAAAAATGTGAAAATTAGCTGGGTGTGATGGCACATGTCTGTAATCCCAGCTACTCAGGTAGCTGAGGCAGGAGAATCACTTGAACCTGGGAGGCAGAGCTTGCAGTGAGCCGAGATCACGTCACTGCACTCCAGCATTCAGAGCAAGGCTCTGTCTCAAAAAAAAAAAAGAACAAAACAAAAAAAAATGAAATGTATTTTTATGTGGGAAAAAAAACCCCTACTTTCTTTTTCTTCTTTTTTTCTTATTTGTAACATTTGAAGGCTAAAATTGAGAGGCAGGAACAGCACACCCCAGAGGCTGGCCTACAGATGCCTTCCTGCAAAGGAGTATGAAGATAAAGCCCTAGGGTTTTCTTGTTGCTAGTGCTTCTGTTTCAATCATAGTGAAATAATCGGCATATGAGCACAGTGAATAATGAGTATGGTGAATAATGCTCCGAATGTGAAATGAGAATTAGGAAATAAGGGATCAGGCAAGAAGGAACAAGCAGTAAAGTCCCTGACAGATTCCCATGACTCTGGAAATTGATCCTGGGAAGGCAGACCCAAAAATGAGAGAAGGCAAGTGTGCCTGGAGAAAGACCACTCGCAGAGACACTATTCAAATGCCTAGGAGAGCCCACTATTTCCCAACCAAGTGCCCAGACCCATAGAGTGGGATCACCTGTTGCCTGAACAGAGGCCTCATGCCAGCAGATTGTCTGGGTGGGAAGCTGGCCCTCTGAACCTCCCCAGTTATCTGACCATCAGGAGTTGTGCCTGTTCCTGCCCCACTGCTTGATATGACACCCGCTCTCTACAATATTACAATATCCAAGATATTTTTCAGCTCAGAAATTGTGTTTGAGGGCTTGGGAGGACTGGATCCCTGCATTGGTGGTGGTGAGCATGCTGAATTGAGTAGTTGGAAAGAACTGGGCCGGGTTATTGTTAGCAACACCTCTGATGTGCGTTTTCTAACCTGTGCAAACATTAAATAAGGAAATCCTTAAGCAATGAGTAAATAACAGAGGAACATATCTATAGATTCAATTATATATATCTTAAACAAAAACTCTCTGCTTCTACCAATAATATTAGCCAGATTAAAAGGCATGCAATGTAATGGGGGGAAGTAATTGCAACCACTCCACCTTCATTTCCCCAGATGGCATGAAGCGTCTGCTAGAATCCAGACTGACAAGAGGGATGCTGATGTCGGAGGCCGTTTATTTTGGTTAACTGCTGGAATGACTGGGGACTAGCGTTCATTTTCTGAACACATGAATCCAGAGGTCTTGAAAACTGGAAGGTACTGGAGAGCTTTGCCCTTTCCAGTGAAAGACAGAGACATGCCAGGATACTATCTGATAAAGATCTGATCCTAGGCCAAAACAGAGAACTCATTAGCTGAGACTGAGCACAATGAGAAATTGAGGAGGAGTATAGTTTGATTGATCTGTTATTAAAGTAAAGTAGACTGGAGACTTTATTTCTAGAACTCTGTGAATTTTATAATGGGATGAGTTAGTGTGTCCAAATTTAATATGCTTTATTTAGGCATGAAAGTTTTAGAGAAATAGGTTGAATAAGGTAAATGACCATAATCTGAAACAGAAAATAATAAATATTTTGGAAGCAAAGTAATAAGTTATTTGGGTACTAGGATTAGGAGCGACTTTTTATTCTCACATATACTTTTCTCTTTTTCTATGTGTTTTTTTTCCAAATTCCTCAGTGTACATACATTTTATAATACAAGCAAACAATTGTTTTAAAAAATTTAAAAGCTAATCCACAGCACTGCAATACATCTATATTTTTCCTGTAGTATTAGGTCACTGCAAAAGTAATTGTGGTTTTTGCCATTGAAAGTGAGGCAAAAACCACAATTACTTTTGTGCCAACCTAATACTTGTCATCATTTACAGGTTGTTATTCTGTGCTTAAACTGCATCTGTTTGCTCAATGAGGAATATTATTTGTTGGAAAATTGTATCTGTGCTGTGATACAATCTGAAAAACATAAGCCTCATACACTGCCAACATTTTACATTTTTCCTCACTGCATTCCTTCTAAACAAAGTAGTGACCTTGTCTTGGTGCTAATTCTTTCATGCTGCCACGTTGGGTAATTTACCCAAGACAGGAGAACAAAAGGAGTGAAGTGGAAATAAAATTTGAAGCAAAAAACTTTTTAAATATTACAAACAAATCTTGATCTCATTTGAGGGCTACCGAGTCAACGTTACCCTTTTCCTTTTAATAGAATACATGGAAAGAGAAGCTTCCAGCCCCCCCTACCTAGAGGACCATGCCTATATCAAAGTTCTGACTATAGAAATTCAATTTTTTTCTGTTTTGTTTCCAGGAAGTGCATTTGTACCAGATGACTGTAGCATAACAAAGGTTACCCTAGAAGCTGGTAAATAATTTATATTGAAGAATTTGTGGAATTTTGTTGTTCCATGATTTTCTTGTTGAAAGAGAGAGCAAAACAAGCAAAAGCTCTAAAATCTTTTTGAAATGAATGTTAGAACAGGTTCCAACTTTCAAAACAACCACCACCGTGAGGCAGTGTGCTCCTGTGGTTCGGTCTGTGGTTAAGTTGCCAAAATTCACTGGCCTGTAGCTTCATTGTTCTGTGCTAAGGAGGGACTGAAAGAATGAAATGAGCTTTTTGAAATTCTCTTGCTTGTTTTCAGTTATTTTCCAGTCAGTGTGTTCTTCCAACTTGGCCACAACATGCCCTTGTTTCTAGAAATGGGGTTAGCTCTCTCAAGGGCTTACCATAAAATACGATGTAGCACATCTTTGGCTGGCATCTCTGGGTTGCTATTATGAATGAAGCCTTCCGTGTTTTATGCAGCTTTCTGATTTCCAGAGAAATGTTAGGCCTTCTGTCTCACTGAGATGAGATAATGAGGACATGAATATTACCTTTCATTTAACAGGTGAAAAAACTTGGAAGGTTCTAGAACTTCTATAGGATATTGTTGCTTGAGCCCTTCTAGCATCCAGAATCCCCTTCTTTTTACTTGACCTGCCTCTGGGAGGCCCCAAACTATGGCTCATGTCCTCCCTCTCTCTGCACTGGTACAGTTATAGGCACATGGAGTAGTCTCATCCACTAGGATTTTGTCTTCTGGGACTTTGTATCTTGAGTGTGTCCCAAAGACAAGGGGACAGAATATATTTAATGTTTTCCCCAATTCCTCTCTTCTCCTTCTCTGTCTCCTTCCCTCTCTCTGGGTTCTTTCATTAATCTTTTTGAAAAAAAAAAATAATTGTTTATAGTGAACATTCATTGACATGCAGAAGAGTACTACATTTAAAGTTTAACCTGGCCAGGCACAGTGGCTCATGCCTGGAATCCCAACACTTTGGTAGGCCAACGTGGGCGGATCACTTGAGACCAGGAGTTCGAGACCAGCCCGGGCAACATGATGAAAACCCATCCCTACAAAAATGCAAAAATTAGCTAAGTGTGGTGGCATGTTCCTGTGGTCCCAGCTACTGGTGAGGCTGAGGTGGGAGGATCACCTGAGCCTGAGGAGGTCGGGGCTGCAGTAAACCATGATCACGTCACTGCACTCAACCTGAGTGACAGTGAGACTGTGTGTCAAATTTTTTTTTTTATGTTTAATCAAATATTTTAAAGCAAACACACATATAATCACTACCCCAGTTAGGAAATAACCCTTTGCCAGCCCCCAGAGGTTTCTGTTATATCCTTTACAGTCTACAATGTCCTCCTTCCCAGGGTAACCATTAATCTGACTTGTAGTAAACACTGTCTTGCTAACTTTTAACTTTATCATCCAAATATGAATCCACAAACTGTATGATTTAGTTTTGCCAGTTCTGGAATTTTATATAAAGGAAATTAGACACTATGTATTCATTTGTGTCTGGCTTCTTTCACAGAATTTTATCTGTGTGGTTGGGTAATCCCATAGTTTTTATTTTCATTGCTAAGTAGTATTCTATTGAATGAATCTAACAGAATCTATTCAACTATTCTACTGAATGTTATCTGGATATTTTGGCTGTTAGAAACGATGCTTGGATGAACAGTCTTATACATTTTATACTGATGCCCGTAGACACAAATTTAGCATATCTATGACGGCGAATGAAATTGATGGGTCACAACCATGTGATGCCAGTGTTCCAGTTAACACTACCACCAGCAGCAAATGTGTTCCCATGATTGTATATCCTCACCAACACTTGAAATGGTTGTATTGTTTTAAATGGTATCAAATGATTCCCACATTTGTAAGTATCCAATCGGCAGGAAATGAAAGTGAGTTAGAATATATTCCTTGCAATCTCACAAATGGAGGGTAGTGTAGCAGTCAGAGTGCTGTCTTTGATTTAGTCTGTTTAAGTTGAAACGCCAATTCACTGCTTAGCTGTCTGACCGTGGGTAAGTTACTTAACCTCTTTGTGTTTCATTTCTCACATCTGTCAAACTGAATAATAATGTCCAACCTCATAGAGTTAATGTAAAGATTAAGTGATAAACTTAAAACATTTAGAACAATGCTTGGCACATAATGAGTACCATATATGTCTTTGCCATTGTTGTTATGGTAAAAGCAAAAGAATGTCTAGGATCAGGTGTTGCTAAAGAATATTATGCTGATGTATTGGAAGGAAAATGGGATTATTCATTCATTGACTTGTTAATTAACATATACTGACGAACTATGAAGAGTGAAATGATAAGAGATGCGGTTTGCCCCTCAGGATGTTCATAATTTAGGGGGACAGAAAGGTATTCAAACAAGTACCAACAAACTCAACATGGTGCTATAATGGTTTCATATACACTGAAGAGGAAGCTGTTAATTAAACTTGGGAACAAGAGTTGGAACAAAGAAGACTTTATATTAGTAATAGCAATTGAGATGGTCTTCAGTTTTAATAGGAGTTCAGCAAATAGAAATATGGGGGAAAAAACATTCTAAATAGCAGTAAAAGCCTGAGGAAAACATGACAGGGGCATGAATAGTAAAAAGCCTATCTTCTTAAAAAGTTAGAGGCAAGGCACCATGGCACATGCCTGTAGTCCCGGAGGCAGAGGCAGAGGCAGGAGGATACCTTGAGCCTAGGAGTTAAAGTCCATTCTGAGCAACACTGCAAGACCCTGCCTTAAAAGAAAAAATAAAAAAATTAGAAAGCAGAAGAAAATTAGACTAAGGTTAGATTGTAAAGGGATTCTGTGTAATGTTAACAAGTTTAAGTTTTCTTTACCACATAGGGAGCTGCTAGAGGTCTTGTTGTTGTTGTTGTTTTGCTTTTTTGTTTGTTTGTGAGAAGGAATCTCACTCTGCCCCCCAGGCTGGAGTGCAGTGGCATGATCTCGGCTCACTGCAACCTCCACCTCCTGGATTCAAGAGATTCCCGTGCTTCAGTTTCCCGAGTAGCTGGGACTACAGGCGTGTGCTACTACGCCCAGTTACTTTTTGTATTTTTAGTAGAGACGGAGTTTTACCATGTTGGCTGGGCTGATCTTGAACTCCTGACCTCAGGTGATCTGCTCCCCTCCGCTTCCCAAAATGCTGAGATTATAGGCGTGAGCTATAACATCTGGCCTCGCTAGAGGTTTTAACCAGAGGAATAGCCTGGAACTTTGACAGAGTAATAAGCCATAATGTATAGATTCGCTTGGAAGGGGAAAATAAAAAAAAGGTATCCTACAACATGTGAGTTTCTACTAGGGGATTAGGATCAAGCGTACTTCCTTTGCGCTGACTCCATTTTCAGACCCGTCTCTCCAGTTGTAAGACTCCTGCATTAACTCTAGATCTTCCATCCTCTCATCTTTGAATACTTGAGAAAAGAGAGTTTCTCTTTCCAACAGCTGAACTACTACTGTTTACCAGAGGGTAAATACTTAGAAGATGGGCTGCCAAAAAAGAGTTTCCCCCTTACAATGGGAAGATCATTTAGGTGGTGATTAAACAGATGGGGCAAGAAGTTGCTAGAAAAATTGAATGAAAAAAAGGGAATGAATAGCAAATATGATCAGATTTGGCAATTGATGTGATATGTGGGGAGCCTTGAGAAAGGAGAAGGCTTAAGGTGATTTCAAGGGTTAAGGCCAGAACATTTGGGAAGATGATGATGTCATTTTCCAAGATAAGAAACACAGGCGGAGGAACAGGTTTGGGGGCCAGATGAGTTTCATTTGCTAAGTTTGCAGCCCTGGCAATCTATCTTTGTGGAAAGGTTGACTAGGCAGATGGATGAGCAGGTCTGTAGGAGGCACAATACCCTGCACACAGCTTCCCCATAAATGTTTATTAAATACAAAACAAACAAAGATGAAACCAGTTTCCATGTTAGCGTTCCCACAGTGATATTTACTGGTTGGGTCCTTGCTGAAGTAAGGCTTGAATAGATCCAACTTAAAAATAATTGCTTACCACTTCTGTGCCCTTCCAGATGGTCTCGTAATACATAGTTCCTAACACAATTTTTTGAAAAATAAGATTTTGAAAAAGAAAAGCACCATTCAAGCACATGGTCATTTTTGCCCTAATGTTATTAATTATCAGAGAGGTAGGACTTACCAAAAGCATTTTCAACCATGTGCAGTGGCACACAGATTAGCAAGGGTCCTAACTTAGCCTTGCAGCAAACATGCTTTCCAGCCTTGTTGTGCGGGGGCCACTGCAACCCTGTGTTCAGTCACATACTTGAAAGATTTTGTCGTCTTGTCATAATGTTAGGTAATGGGTTCCCATTTTAGGTTCTGGGAATACACTAGGAATAGATGTAGGTGTCCAAATGTAAGGTAGCTTGCATTCTTTTTTCTGGCCTTCAAGTTACATTGTAAAGGCATCTCCAACAAAATACATCTCATTCCAATTTGAAAGTATTTTGAGGCTGGCAAATTCAATCCTCAGCCTGCATTCCATGAATTCATGCCACCTCCCACCCCACCCTCATTCCCATTATCGTATTATCTGTGTGTTTACCTCCTACATTGACCTATCAATCCCTTAGATGAAAGGCTGAGCTCTGCTCAGTATGGGATCCCTTACTCCAGCTAAGTGCTTTGCAAAGGAGTTTCTCAGACAAAGCATGTGGGGAATAGACGGAATAAAACAATTGTTTATCTCGTCTGGTCTGCTATGAGAGCTTCATGCTGAATGCCTCTGGCTTCTGTTTGCCTGGTGTAGTGGGGCAGTAGCTTTGCTCAGACCCGTTAGAAGTTGAGATGATTTACTGGGTAGGGTAAAACAATGTCATACATTTTCCCCTAGTAATAAAGCCAGTCTGGCTAGAATTATTTTTTCTCAATTGGACTCTGTTTGAAAGATTCTCTGCTAGTGTTTCCTTTTTTAAAGTTTTCAAGAAAGAGTTTCTCTTTCACCCCCAACCCTACTCATCTTAGCCAGGTGCTAGAACACCACAACATGGGAATGTCTGACTCATCCTCGCAAAAGTGGAACTGTATAATAGGATACATTCTTCTCTGACTAATTTCTTCTTCTCAGCACACATTGACTCATTAGAAATTGTGAGAAGAAATTTAGCAAAAGTCATTGGCTTTTATTGCTTCCTTTGCAGAAAGAAAATTTTTTTATAACACATTAATTTGCAAGCTGGGTGCCAAATAATTCCACACCCGTTTTAAGAGTGCCTACCAGGAAAAAGGCACAGGGAAGTGCTTCCTTTGAAGTCATAAAAATTGAGAAACTAGGGGAAAAATCTTAGCACATTTTTATGGCTGCAAATACAGGAACTTGGTAAGATTGAGGGGGGGGACTTTTGAAGAGAAATAGGAGACAGACTTCAATGTAGAAGAAATCTTGCAAATGAACCTTAAGCTGGGGAGTGAAGAATGGCAGGCACTTCAGCCTGGGCCAGGTATGGTGGCTCACGTCTGGCCTGCAGTCTCAGCAATTTTGGAAGGCCGGGGCAAGCAGATCACCGGAGGTCAGGAGTTTGAGACCAGCCTGGCCAACATGGAAAACCCCATCTCTACTAAAAAAATATACAAAAATTACCTGCGTGTGGTGGTACGCACCTGTAGTCCCAGCTACCTGGGAGGCTGAGGTGGGAGAATTGCTTACACCCAGGAGGCGGAGGTTGCAGTGAGCCAAGATGGCACCATTGCACTCCAGCCTGAGCAACAGAGTGAGACTCCATCTCAAATAAATAAATTAATTTAAAAAGAACATGGAGATGGAATAAGGCTGTTTGCTCCTCAGTGGTCTCTTGCAGAGTGCTGCAGAATGAAGACATTCTTCCTCATCTCAAAGACAACAATTCTGGTCATTGAGCCTTTTTCTCATGTTTTTAGTAACTTACTGTCTGTTGCGTTTTACTTCTAAGATGGGACAAGTGCCCCCAGTAGGGGTAGAGGCAGGATTATGGAAACTTTTTTTCTCAGGGCCCACTTATCCCTCTAAGGTTCAATTCAAATTCTACTTATTTTTTGAATCTCTCTCAGGTTACTCCAAAAAATCTCTCTTTCCTACAAATATTCTTGTGATGTTTTTTTAAATCTCTGATGTTTATTGCCGTACAATAGCCATCCCCAAATTGATGGCTTAAAGCAAAACCATTTTGTTGCTTATTATTCTGTGTGGCACGAATTTAAGCAGGCCTCAGCAGGGATGGCTCATCTCTACTTGGCGAGGTCATAGGTGGGGGTAGCTCCACTAGAGTTGGAGGATCCAAGGTATCTTGATCTCATTTCTGGTGCCTCAGCTGGAGAGGCTGGACTCTCTAGAGAATGGCAAAGTCTCACTTTCCAAAATGTAGTTCAACTTCTTTTCAGAGTAACTCAAGGCTCCAAAAGAGTAAAACTGACAGGTCTTAGGTTTCTTAAGAACTAGGTACTGAACTGACATGGTGGCACTTCTATGGCATCCTAAGGGCCAAAACAAGTCACATGGGCAGCCTAGATTCAAAGAGAGGGGAAAATGGACATGACATCTTGATGAAAGAAGTGCCATGCCCAGATAGGGAAGAATATGATAGTCACCATTTTTGCAGACAGCCACTATCAAAATTTCTTATAAAATTTCTTTTGTGGCTCAGTGGTATTTTTGTTCTTAATATCCTGTCATTTGTCAGCCTGCCCCATAATTCTGTGAGCTTCTCGAAAGGCAAAGTCAAGGTCATATCCTTTGCAGTGTCCTGCCAACAATAGGGTCTTAAAGACTATTTGGATAAACAAACAGATTTGTATAGACTTGGGACAGAAAGTGGGGAAATATCTTGCAGAGAGCATTGACTTTGGAATCAGAGGATATGGGTTTAATTGCCAAAATTTGCACATATCTATGAGGTCTAAAAGTGCTCTTACTCTTTATTTCTATTTCCTCAAGTGTAAATAGAGGTGATGCTACACAGCTCATAAAGTGATTAAGAGTAAAGAAGGTAGTGTTTGTAGAAGTGCCTCGTGCATAGGGCAAGGTTGGGGAAATGAGACTTGTCCTCGACTTTTGCTTAAGTCCTCTCTGCTCTCCTCAAATGTTCAGACACATTTCAATATTATTGACACATTTGAGGGAAAAAGCTTTCTTAGTAAGTGATTAAAAGTAGAATAATATTTTAAACACAACCTAGGATATAACCACATTAGAAATAAATGCTGTAATTGGCACTTAGCAGAGATGCTGAAGACAGACACTGCCGCATCCTCATTAAGCCCTCAGGCACGAATGCACATGTGGATGTCAAATTAAGGATCCAGTTGTGCCAATGGTCATTGTTCCTTAGGAGTAGCTCTCATATCCATGGCTGGCGTACCTTTCAGAAAACTGTCTATGATCTGTCCATAGATCACCCTAGCAAACCATAACTAATGGGCATGCACTAGAGGACAAAAGAAGGAAGTAGGGAGATGCTTAACATAACGGCCTCGACGTCATAAAGAGCAGAAAGCCATCTCCCCCTGACTAATTTTCAGTCAATCTCCTACGTAAAACTAAGGACAAATAGCAATTATTCACATTTCTTTAGTGTAGTAGTTCTCAACATTCTCAGTCCCAGCTCTTTCTCTAGAGAGTATATATTTTGTGTTGGCCCTTTCACTATTCTGAAATTTATTTCATAGATAAAGCAGTTCATCTACAAGCGTAATTTCAAAAACACCCCTATAGTACTTGAAGTGTACTATAAAGACAAGAGAAAGGTGATTTATAATTAAATAATACGTGTTTCAATATGTGTATGTGTATGTACAACTACACTAATAGTCAAATGCTTACATATACTTAAAATTTGTAAATTTGAAATTAAGATAATCAACTAGTAGCACTTTATTAAAATTTTTCACATGCTTAAGAGTAGTATAAATACATATGTATTTATGCATGTATGTAAATGCATAGATGTGTAGATATGAATATGTATGTATATATAAACAAGTTCATAAATCACTGAATACTAGTTACAAAAATTGAAACAGATGTTACATTTGTGACTCAGATACCACAAGAAGCATCAATGATGTAAATTACAAAATGACAGTCCTTGGAAAGGTTCTAAACAGAACTAAATTCTCTATTGTTGCCATTTACGTGGGAATTTTCATCTGGAAAATTCAGTGCACCTTACAACCATGCAAAAACTACTTGCTGTTTATATGTTAAACCGAGTAAAGATCTATGCTTGGATTATTATTTTTTTTTTTTTTTTTGAGACGGAGTTTCGCTCTTGTTACCCAGGCTGGAGTGCAATGGCGCGATCTCGGCTCACCGCAACCTCCGCCTCCTGGGTTCAAGCAATTCTCCTGCCTCAGCCTCCCGAGTAGCTGGGACTACAGGCACATGCCACCATGCCCAGCTAATTTTTGTATTTTTTTTTTAGTAGAGACGGGGTTTCACCATGTTGACCAGGATGGTCTCGATCTCTTGACCTCGTGATCCACCCGCCTCCGCCTCCCAAAGTGCTGGGATTATAGGCGTGAGCCACCGCGCCCGGCTATGCTTGGATTATTATACATAAGTTCATCACTTATCAGAATGTCTAGCTTCTCAAACTGAAATATCCTTAACTTTAGAAAACTTACTTGAGGCAGGACAATTCTTCATCATACAGGGTGTCTGCCCATTGCCAGATGTATAGCATCTCTGATCCCCACCAATGGAATGCTCCCTAAACCATGGGTGTCCAAAAGCATTTGTGTTAGTCCGTTTTCATTCTGCTAATAAAGACATACCCAAGACTGAGTAATTTATAAAGGAAAGAGGTTTAATGGACTTACAGTACCACATGGCTGGGGAGGCCTCAAAATCATGGTGGAAGGCAAAGGAGAAGCAATGGCAAGTCTTACACGGCAGCAGGCACGAGAGGGCATGTACAGGGGAAACTCCCCTTTATGAAGCCATTGGATCTCACGAGAACTATTCATCACACGAACAGCATGATCATGGGAAAAACCGGCCCCCATGATTGAACTACTTCCCACCAGGTCCCTCCCATGAAACCTGGGGATTATTACAATTCAAGGTGAGATTTGGGTTGGCACACGGAAGAGCCAAGCCATATCAGCCTTGTAACCATCCCTATCAGTGCTGCACAGGTGGAATTCCTCAAATTTTGTATCGTCAGTTTATAAAATGACTCTTTCTCAAGTGATATTGTCTCACTGGATCATCACAATGGGAGATATAATTATCTTCAACTTTTGCCAATAAGGAAAGAGGCTCATAGAGACTAAATGACTCCCCACATATTGTAATAAATGGAGTTGACCCATATATACTGTACTTAATTTAGGATTTGCCCTCATGCTCACATTTTATGGAAACATGAAGGTTGGGGAGGAAGAAATGAGTAGATAGAGAACAGAGGATGCTTAGGGCAGCAAACCTACTCTGTATGATACTCTAATAGAGGATACATGTCATTATACATTTTCCAAACCCCTCAAAGGTACAACACCAAGAATCAACCCTAATGTAAACTGTGGATTTGGGTTGATTATAATGCATCAATGCAGGTTCATCAGTTGTAGCGAATGTACCCCTCTGGTGAGGCATGTTAATAATTGGGGAGTCTGTAGTTTTGTGGGGCAGTGGGGATATGGGAAATCTCTCTACCTCCCTCTAAATTTTGCTGTGAACCTAAAACTCCTTTAAAAAATAGTCTGTTTAGAAAAGGAGGAAGAAGGTTTGTTTCCATCAGTGTGGGAGTCTTTTCAGACTGTGTTGAGGGACTGTATTAAGGGCTGCAGAGTCAGCACTGCAGAGGTTAGGGTTTGCTGACTCACAGAGCAGGGATGGAGTGCTCTGTCCAGCTATGACTTCTGGCTTTTCCTCATTTGGTCTCTTCATTTTTGCTTACCTACTGGAAATGACTGGGGCTGCTGTGAGTTAACTAGGGTGGTTTTAGGGGGAAAATGACTTGAATGCAAGATGCCTTGAGCTAATAAAATGAATTGCACTATTTGATACAAACTAAGTGCTTGGAATAGTGCCTCACACGCAGGAAGTCCATAAAGTTAGCTTAATAAATGTTAGCTATTACTACTGAAACATTTGAGAAAGATATAGCTCTGTGACAGTGGTGTTGGGGATGGTGATAAATGACTTTCCTGTGTGATCAAATTTAGTCTCAACATCTTTGTTTTGATTACCTACTATTTACAAGTCTCTGTACTAGGACATCCTTTGTATAGAATCCAGTCTTTGTCCTGAGGGGCCTTATTAGTGTTATTGGGTAGAAAACCTGAGGTGAGGAAGAATGAACAACACCAATAAAACATGTAGAAATATAAATGTCTTGAGAGGCAGAAACACAATATATTAGGACTTCCAGCTTCTGCTAGAAGGGATCAAAAACAGGAAGAAATCACATTAATCTAGAAATAAAAGTTGAGGTGACTCTGAATGATGGCATTTGAAAGTGAAATTGGAGGAGAGACCAGAAGGATTAAGAATCACAAGAGGAAATTGAAGCATCAACAAAACCACCAGGAGGTTTTGGGAACACATTCACCAGTGGAATTAGAAATAGAGTCGCTGTTCCTAAACTTGCTAAACATAAGGATCACCCAGGGAGCTTTAAACATAGATATTCCTAGGACCCAGCCAGACTTACTGAATCAGAACCTCCAAGGGTAGGTCTAGAAACTTGTATTCTTTTATAAACTTCTCAAAGAAATTCTGCTGATCAACCTAGTGTGGTCCTCAGACCATCAGCAGCAGCTCCTGTGTACCAGGCTCTCAGACCTACTGCATCAGAAGCTCCAGGGATGGGGACCAGCAAACTGTTTTAACAAGCCCTGCAGGTGATTCTGAAGCACATTAAGTCTGAGAATCACTGGACAAGTGCAGAGAAGAAAAATGCCTGTCGTCAGTTGTCATCTTGGCAGTAAGGGAGTTAATGACTAAATAGGTGACAGAAAAGTGGAGACATGAGATATTGATGCAATCTTTTATTATTTTTTTCTTTCCCCTTGCCCCAAGAATTTTATAGTGAAGAGTACAGAAAAAAAATAAAATGGAATTCTTCCTCTCCATTTAAATTATTATAGTAACAATAACATTAACAATGCTAGCTACTTCCAATATATTTTTCTCAAAGTCTCATAACAACCTGAGAGCGAGGTTGATATTATCTCTATTCTACCCATGAGAAAACAGTCTCAGAGATTTTAAATAATTTACCCAAGGTCACACAGTTAATAAGTAGCTGACCTGAGATGTAGATCTGAGGGTTTTTCACACTATGCTGAACCACCTCTCCTCTGATCTTTCTCTGATCAGGACTGTAGACTTGGCAGGGAATTCAGAGATAAATGCCAATCTCCTAATTTTGGCCACTGAAATCTAAGGCCTAGACGTGTAAACTGAATTACCCCAAATTACTGGGCAGGTGGGTGGCAGAGATGGGATTAGAAGCCAGAGAGAGTGTCTGTAGTCCAGCCTAGGGCACCTCCCCATATGCCATGTTGAAGTTTATTCTCCAACTGCTGGGACACTTGTTACATAATGTTTAAATTTATGTAGGAATGTGACTAATCCACATTTTTTGGTATTTGATCAGATGTAGAATATAAATGAGGCAGGCATGTAATTGAAAAACTCAAGAAATGGTAAGGCTGAGGAACCGTGTGATACAGAACAATGAAATGCAGGCTGCGTGAATATTTTTCAAGCTGTTATGGCTATGAACTACAGTTTACTGCCTCTGCTGAGATCAGTTCATATTACAGCTAAACAATTACAGAGTTATGTGGCATCTACGTCTGACTGAGTACAGGATTTGGTAATTACTAATCTTTCCAACTAATACCTTCATGTGTGACTCAAGCAAAAATGAAATATTTGCTGTATCCTACCTGTCTCCAAACAACTGTCTGAGTTGTTCAGCAAAGCAGTGATCAGAGCAATCTGTTCATCATTTCAGTTTTTCTTTTATTAAAAGTCATTATTTAAAGTTTGGGTTTTTATTTTTTATTTTTTTGGCTATAGAAAAGATAGCAAAGATAGCAATGAATAGAATTTCCTTTCTTAAACACCTGTCATTTGAAGAAGCACAAAGATCATAGAAGGAAAATACATATTTTTAGTCATAGTTTTGTGTCCTTTTAATTATAATTATCTCGGAGTACTGGTATGAAAATATAGAACATTTCGCTAAAATAGGTGGAACAGATCTTCTAAATGATGCTACTAAAATCTCTTTGATTTAATATATTATGTCTAGCTGGTTTTAAATGTCAGACAATAATCACCAAAACTTGAAAATGTTGTAACATTTAGGCTGCCTTCAACCTGCAATTTTAAAAGGCCAACAAGTGAGAATGATAAGATTATCAAAACAAATTCACAGACTTCAAGTTGAAATCCTTATGGGGCAGATAATTTGCTGCAGCATGGATCCACCATGTTCATGTTTCAGCTGGCATTGCTGGTAGCCTATGCAATACCTATTCCCCAATACCACCTCCTTTCTGTGCTTGCTTCTTCCAACGAGAATATTGTCTTTATTCAAGTGTGCTTCCTCCTGGATATGGCTACATTGCAGAGGGTAGGTCTTGCTTGGTGTCAGCTAATCACATTAGTCTTATTCAGCTTGCCAATAAACTGGCTGAAGATCTGCTCAGGTAAAAGGATTCTGGCCTTGAAACATGAGGGCAAGGCTGTTGGGAGGATTTCTGGAAACCGTATCTCCAATCTTTGAAAAGACAACGAGATGGCTCATTTTTTGCTTCTGGGTGTGGGACTATGAGGAAAGTCAGTCCAAGGAAAAGTGACCGTGTGGAGAAGAACAGAAGTAAGAGTTATGAGGAACACAACTTGGCCCTGATCCTGCTGTACCCAGAGATACCCTTTCTTTGTACTTCCTGTTTAGTGAGAAAGTAGATTTTCTTATTGTCCGAAACACTGGTTTTCAAAGTTTAGCATTCATCAAAATCACCTGGAGCACTGGTCAAACCACAGATCACTGGGCTCCACCCCCAGAGCTTCTGATTCAGTATATCCAGGGTAGAAGTGGAAAATTTGCATTTCTAACAAGATCTGAGGTGATGCTGATGTTGCTGGTCCAGGGGTCATACTTTGATACTCACTGGTCCACAAGTCAATTGAGTCAAATTTCACTTACTTGCAGCTGAAAGCATCCTAATTTATATGCCTAGGTGCTAAGAAACACATAAAGATGTAAAGGCTGCTGCCTTCCAGGAAACTTCAAGCCTGATTTATGTTAAGCTAACCAGGAAGAAACATTCTAGCCTGCCTTTCCTTTCCATTAGTGATGACGCTCCATGAAAACACATTGATCGAAACCTTGAAATGTAACATATTTCTAGAGTAAAGAACACAGGAGTTGGAGTCAGTCTTGGACTTAGATGAGAGCTTTACAACTCTGACTTTACCTGTAAATTACTTGGATTGTCCAGGTTTTCTGTTTATATAAATGTAAATTAAGACCTTATTCTATAGGCCTGCTGGGAGAATTAAATGAAATAGCATGCAAAATGCTTCTAACATAGCGCCTGATATAGGGTAGGTGCTCAGAACACATATCCCATTTTTATTTTCTAACTTGCTACCTGAAATATACAGGGTAAAAATGAATAAGAAAGTCTTCATTATCTGAAACTTTCTTTATCTAAAATCCTGTACTTACAAGATTTTTATATAGAAACAAGTCTTCCTAATGCAAAAATATTTACTAATGAACTGCCTACTTACAACATTAGTACTCATTTAAACATTCCTCCCTCTTAAAAAGTAGTATCTACTTCTGTACATCTGTTATAATATTTCTGGATGAGTCTCTACCAGTTAGTAAAGTGTAAACATCTCGTAGTAAACCTGATTGCAAATTGAGGTTGCAAATGTTGCACATGGTATGAGATTTCATGAAGTTAATTAAAGTGCTGTGAGAAAATTCATCATATCACACTCAATGTCACTGACAAATGAGGGTCTGCAGAAGTAGACCAGTGAAAATTTTGAAGTAAAACATCTGGAATTTTGATGCTAGGATCCTAAGAGAATGATGTGGATAACAAGGCTTAAGAGAAGCTCGTAGTAAAAGCGATGCATATTTTCAAAGATCCTCTCCGTGATCACGTAGCAAAAGACAAATAGAAACAAAGCTCTATTATTAAATCATATTCTCATTTAAATGTCATCAAATTAAGTAATCAGCACTTAATTCATTCTTGTGAAAAAAAAACCTAATAAATAATTGATAGTAGAGCCTAAATTATGTTAAATAAAATTGTTTTCACAATTTTGTATCATTTTTGATGGTAAAATTCCACTCAAAACTTCCCCCTTACCATAAAAAACTTGGTCTCTGCTTTAAGTAGATTTGCTTTAAAATATTGAGGGGAAAGCGATATCAAGAGAGTAACATTATGTTGTTTTGTATAGTACCTAAATCCTGCTCAGGAGAAACTTCATTTCCTCCCAATATCTAGTCTTTTTTTCTCTAGTAGTAACAGAAACCTGAGTTTTAGCTGGGCCCGTGTTGTTCAGATAATAGCTAAATTTTTGGTGGTCTTTGAATTTATAGTCTGATGAGATGTAATAAAAGTGTTTTGTGAGAGTCCTAGCAAAGCTACGGACTCTCAAAGTGGAGGGGTGGTCCCTTTTTCTTTCCTTCCTTCTTCCTGCCATCCTGGAATAGGCAGGTGCTCTAGCAGCCATCTTGGATCATGAGGAGGAAACCACATACTAAGGATGGTGAAAAGGAAAGGTAGACATCTGCAGTCTTGTCATCACCACAGAGCTTTCGTATCTGTTCCCAAAGGCCCATTTTTGGATTTTGTTATATGACATATAATTATTCTATGAAAACTCCTGTTATTTGGGGATTTTCGGGTATATACAGCACAATTTTATCTCATATACCCTTTAAGTTTTCTGAAAATAGACTAATTTTTGAAGTGCATGTTCACTCATTGCTTTGGACTATTAGGGTAGGGGAAGCAGAGTAGTGATGTGTGGGGGTGGGGATGGAAAGTCTCAGGTTGGATTCTAGTAGACTTGCAAAAAGCAAGACAGTCGTATTTAGTCATCTTATTTAGCTTTGAATATAAATATACTCAGTAGGCTGTTTTTGTAGATTATTTGGATTATTTGCATCTTATTTTGTTATCTTGAGTCCGCAATGTTTGATTAAGTGAGAAGAGCCTTCATGATTATCCGATGCAATATCTGTCTACTTCAGGAATCTTCTCTACAACATCCCTGCTGCATGGCCATCTACCCTCTGCTCAAAGACATTGGTAAGAAAATATTTAATGTGTAAGACACCCATTCAACTGATAGGAAGGACTTCCTTGTGCTGATCCTGCACCTGCCTATTCGAAATTTCCACTAGGTTATGTTTCTACAGAGCTGAACTTCTTCTTAATAGCTCCTGTGGATATCTAAGAAAGCTATAATAGTATGTTGCCTTAACGTCTTCTCAGCTTTAGGCTAACCACTCCCAGTTCTTTCGATTCTTCTCCTTTTCAGGTAGTTCCTAGGTCTTCCAGTTGCTCATTGGCACATTTTAGATTGTCAACAGGTTTCCTTGCTAAAACCCATTTTGCTATTCTGTGTCTCACAGAAAGCAGAGGCACATCAATTGCTATCATTACACTTTAATAGTCAATGCCTACAATCTCTGCCCTCTGCAACCTTCTCTTCTCCCAAAACAGAAACTTACTGATTTTCCTCCTAGTTCCTTAATGCCCATTAAAAACATATAATCTCTTTCAAATAGCAGGCACAGAAACACCCTCCAAAATAAAAACCAACAAGAAAACACACAATAACTTGGCAGAGAGAACAGAATTTTGAAATATATTCCAAAGTATTTAAGCCCCCCAAACTAAAATGAATTAAGACATATGTGAATAGATCATGTTCCCAAGTTTCTCCTGAACACGCACACGCACACGCACACACGCAACAGCTAGTAAAGCCTTTTGCAACTTGCGGTGTTTCCCAGTCATCTAAATATAAGAAGCTATGAGCAGCTCCAGGCTCTCTTATCTCTCTCACAGACATCTGCCTCCTCTTGGTCCTGGGATTAAATCTTCTCTTGATCACGATCTTACCCTTCAGCTATTCAGTTCCCCATTGACGATGTAAATGTCACTTTGAAATAACTACCCCTGTGACTGACTTTGAGGATGCTTGAAAAAGTGCTATTGCAGAAGCTGATGTTGGGTTATATTATTTCATGTAAAACAGAATGTGGTCAGTGGGAAAGTTCTGCTTTTTAAGGGCTTTCTAGTTCATCTTTTAGGAAGATTTTATGCCAAAAGAAAATAAAAAGTAACTGATCCTGACTTGGGCCACTACTCCTTTTCTCATTATTATAAAATCCATATTATGTCAGGAGGCTAATAGACCATAGGTAGTGCTTTTTTTTTTTTTTTTTTTTAACTTAAAAATAAGGCCCTGAACTGTTGTACATTTTACCAAAATGTTTGTTGCAGACTGGTGTGGAGTGGAGATTTCATGATTCTCAGAAGGCCTTGCCTAACTGTTTCCCCATCTTTTATCAGCTCTCATAACCCTCTCTTAATAACAAGCCTTGGCCGGGCATGGAGGCTCATGCCTGTAATCGGCACTTTGGAAGGCTGAGGCAAATGGATGACCTGAGGTCAGGAGTTCGAGACCAACCTGACCAACATGGCAAAACCCTGTCTCTATTAAAAATGCAAAATTAGGGACAGGCAAGGTGGCTCATGCCTGTGATACCAGCACTTTGGGAGGCCAAGGCGGGTGGATCACGAAGTGAGGAGTTCAAGACCAGCCTGGCCAACATGGTGAAACCCCATCTCTCTCTACTAAAAATACAAAAATTAGCCAATGTGGTGGCAGGCGCCTGTAATCCCAGCTACTCTGGAGGCTGAGGCAGGAGAATCGCCTGAACCTGGGAGGGGGAGTTTGCAGTGAGCTGAGATCATGCCACTGCACTGCAGCCTGGGCAACAAGAGTGAAACTCCATCTCAGAAAGAAAAAAAAAGCCTTAGTAAGCCCTCTTCTTTTGTTGACACAACCATGGTCCCATGTGTCCTATGGTATTTTTATAGCATCGCTGGCAAGTCTATAAGAAAATGATCAGTAATCTTCAGAGAGAGGAGTCCTGAGTGTTACCATGTGCCCTGGGTTATCTCAACAGTGCTCAGAGCTAAATTTATCTGCTGTGCCATCTGTCATAGTTGACTCCCTCCTCATTGCATAGTCGTGCTTATCTTTTTCTATAGTCTTACCTTATGTATTGTAAGATTTCTCCACGTCTTACTTGGAAACAGGCAGAATGCAATAGAATTAAAAAGACTCAATCCATTTTTGTCAGCAGTTGACATGAAGCAGTATTTATCTTTTCTAGGGCTCAGTTTCCAAACATATGAACTAAGAGGGTTCAACTGGATTTTGAGGCCACTTCCAGCTCTCATGTTCTATTACCAGGTGACTTTTGGGCTCTAACAGTGCATTTTAAAATAGTGTCTAAAAGGAATACAGACCCAAGGCTTTTACCTGAATAACAGGACTATTTTTCTGCCTACTTTGGGGAAGGAAGAAGGGTATGAGGAGATACCACTGATTCATAAATAGAAGCTATGCAGCCCTGGGAAGAAGCTATAACCTGAATCCACTCCTTGTTGTGACTGAAGCATGTCTCACTTTTGAGCTTTCAAAGAATGCAACGTGGTTTATTCAGAGGGTGGATATAAGAAAGTATCAAACTACTTGAAATAGCTTTGTACTAAAGATATTTAAGGGTGCTTCGCAGAAAACTGAGATAGGTACTGTAAACACACAAAAGGTGGTATTCAATCCAAATATCAGGATCCCCAAGACCTATTAGATCCTACCCAGGTCCTGTGAGCTGCACAAAAGGTGTGGTATTCAATCCAGACATCAGGATCCCCGAGACCTATGAGATCCTACCCAGGTCCTGTGAGCTGCACAAAAGGTGTGGTATTCAATCCAGACATCAAGATCCCCGAGACCTATGAGATCCTACTCATGCCAAAGACAAAATCTTCATTGAAAACTTTCATTATTTACTTGTTCAACAGGGACAAAAAGTCCCTGCCTAGCATCAACTGGTTCATCTGGTGACCTAATCAGGCCCTCCACGACTCCAGTTACTAAGTGAAATCTAACAAAAGTGAACCATGACTCATTTGCTTTCCAAGCATGCAATTTGGTTACGAATCTAGAAAACAATAGTGTGAAAAGCCTTCCGCTTTCTAACTTTGAAAAACGATTGTTTTTAAAAACCTGATTAGTTACCATTTTTCCTCTCTCTCCTTTTTAAATAAGTTGGTTTGGTTAGAAAAGGCGTTTCTGTGATGCATCTAATGGACTTGCTTGCTGCAATGTGCTGGTAGAAATCTATAAAGAGTAAGTGGTGGGGGTGGGCCTGGAGTGGTGGGGAGAAGGAAAGCAAGCCACATCTCCTGATGCACAATTCTAAAGAATCCAGTGGTTCTTGAGTATACAGTGTACGTATGAGTCAACAAGTAGACAAAGAAAATCCAGACCTTTGATGACCCCTGGTGAATAAACTAAGCACTGCATTGAAATGCAGCTAGAGCCACAGACATCCCTTGCAGGCAAGCCTCCGGAATGGCTCCTCTCTCAAGTAAGGCAAAAGGTTTTTTCTCCCCCAAGTGCCTGTTTCATTTGCATTACAGATATACTTTACATACTTGGGGCATCTTTATCCTTCTGAACAATTCTTATGTTGGTGATCTCTGTCGGTAGAGACTAAGAAATGTGTATCCAACACTACTTTCTATTTGTGCTGTGACCTCTTAGATCAGAACAGTGTTATTCATGGAACACTGAAGAATTCAGTGACCTCCATAAAGCAAGATCTGTAACTTTCTTTCAGATTAGGTATATATTTGGTATTTTTATGGAATAATTATGAAGAATAAATCAACCATCTCACATAACTCAAGTTTAAGATCAGAGTTTAAAGGTAATCACTTGTCTGTAACTGCTGAGTACCAGGTAAAATACTCTTCTAGGCAGCAAAAGTTTGCATTTTTGTAAACAGTTGTGTGTGAGCAGCATGTGGTACATGTGAGCCAGAAACCAGACTGTATTTTGTCAGCTTGTAGAAAAGAAGGGAGATTTGTCATTGTAAAAGAAGGAAGCGGAGTGGGGAGGTACAGAGAATGGAGTATTTTTATTGTACACCCCAGGCATCCAATTATAAAAGAAATGCCAAATCCCTATTTGTAATAATTCAGAATGGAACCTACCTGACAGAGTTAAATAGAGTGGAATATGAAATAAGCCAAACTGTATTAACAGTATATACTATCAGTCATTTGCATACCATAACTATTGGCTTTTAAGTTTTTGTTGCCTGAACAGGAAGTATTTTTTATATATCTGACTGGTGTACACAGGGTCCTGAATTGTTGAATGTATTCCTTCTCCCTTTACCCTTTTTAATCACCACAGACTAAGGAATGACTTTTTCTCTGCTATGGTTTGAATGTTCCCTCCAAAACCCATGTTAACATTTAATTTCCAATAAAATGGTGTTGGGAAGTGGGGTCTTTAAGAAGTGATGAGGTCATGAGGACTCTGCCTAGTGAATGGATCAGTGCTGTTACGGGAGTGGGTTAGTTATCTCAGAAGTGGGGTCCTGATGAAAGGGTAAGTTTGGCCCCCTTTATTTCTGTGCCTCATACACTTGCTCACCCCATGATGTCTTCTGCCATGGATGATTCATGGGAAGGCCCTTACCAGATGCTGGGGCCATGTTATTGGACTTCCTAGCCTCCAGAACTGTGAGCCAAATCAACATCTTTCTTTTTTTTAAAATAAATTACCCAGCCTGTGATATTCTAACAGCAGAACATGGATTAATAAAATCTCTTTAAAAATGAACTAAATTTTAAAAATTACAGAGCATTACATATCCCAAATATGTGTTTCAGCTTCCTGGGTAGGTATCTCAGTCTCTCCACTGGGATTACAGGTTCTCAAGTAAATATAAGTCATCACTTCCTTATGTTACCTTCAGCGTAGTCCTTCTGGATGAGGAGGCTGGCATTCAGGAAATTTAATCAAAAGCCAGAGGTCTAAAATTTCAAAGGTGGAAAGAATCTTAGAAGTTGTTTAGTTCCTGCAATCAGTTTTAACATGAAGAAAACTGAATCCTAGAATTGGGTGATGTTTCTAATACAGCACAACTAAACACAGAGATCTGTTTCTTCCTAGTCTAGCTGTCTGTCCTTTCCATCACTCTGCCTTCCTTGGGGCATGTTAAATGTTCTGTGTCTTGTAGAGGACAACCATGTCACCCTTGAGAGTATTGAGTAAATTGTAAATTGTTTAAAAACAAACAAAAAAAAAAGCTGACTGCGGTGGCTCGCACCTGTAATCCCAGCACTTTGGGAGGCCAAGGCAGGTGGATCACAAGGTCAGGAGTTCGAGACCAGCCTGGCCAATATAATGAAATCCCATCTTTACTAAAAATACAAACATTAGCCTGATGTGATGGCATACGCCTGTAGTTCCAGCTACTCAGGAGGCTGAGAAAGAAGAATCACTTGAACCCGGAAGGCAGAGATTACAGTGAGCCAAGATTGCACTGCTGCACTGCAGCCTGGGAGACAGAGCGAGACTCCATCTCAAAAAATAAATAAATACATAAAATAAGGTGGGGCAGGGATATAATGAAACATTAATAAGAATCTAAGAAACAACTCAATTTGGAGGAACATTTATATAATTTTCAGTTGCTTCTTCAAATTAGAAAAAGTAGTTTTGGTTTTAACCACAATGTCCAATTGTGTTTATTACTTCATTGCATGTTTTAATGATGAGTTACAGCATTATATATAGAACATTACAATGTGAGAGTTACGTTATGATACTATTATTGGTGTGATTAGGTATGTGTCCCACCATCAGACTGAAGGACAAACAAATTAAGAATTTATAGGCTTGGCACAGCGGCTCACACCTGTAATCTCAGCACTTTGGGAGGCCAAGGCGGGCGGATCATGAAGTCAGAAGTTCAAGACCAGGCTGGCCAACATAGTGAAACCCCATCTCTACTAAAAATACAAAGAAAATAGCCAGGTGTGGTGGCAAGCACCTGTAGCTCCCTGGTCCTTGGGAGGCTGAGGCAAGGAGAATAGCTTGAACCTGGGCGGCGGATCATACCACTGCATTCCAGCCTGGGCGAGGGAGTGAGACTCTATCTCAAAAAAAAAAAAAAAAGAATTTATGTACTTTATGTACTGTATGTCTCATTGTTACAAATATTTTCTGAGACTTTTAACCCAGATATGAAGCATTTTAAAATCTTTATCTCATGTTTGAAGTTTGCTCATCTTTCATGTCTATATGAAGTACATATTCCAATTGAGTAAATGTAGCATTAAAAAGACTTTTAGGTCTGGGTGCGGTGGTCATGCCTATAATCCCAGTGCTTTTGGAATCTGAGGCAGGAAGATTACTTGAAGCCAAGTGTTCAAGACCAGTCTGTGTAACAGAGCAAGACCCCATCTCTACAAACAGTTTAAAAATTAGCTAAATGTGGTGGCATGCACCTGTAGTCCTAGATACTCAGGAGGTTGAGACAGAATCTCTTGAGCCCAGGAGTTTGAGGTTATAGTGAGCCATAATTACACCACAGCACCCTGGCCTGAGCAACAGTGAAACTCTGTCTCTAAAAGAAAAGGCCCTCCAGTAGGCCACTGAAGCAGAAAAGTAGCTTTGTACAAAGTGTTGGAAGATATGTCCAAATGCCTTCAAACTAGAAGTCATGTGCTCTAAGCCACCAAATACAACATGGGACTACTGACCCCAGATACAATGAATCCTTCCTTTCAAAAGATCAGCTGGGTGTGATATGAGGGTCTTAGTAACCTGAGCAAGGTTTCCCAGTTTTGAATCCGTAGAAACCAACAAATTTAATGGAAAGGTAGCAAGGTTTCATGGAAAAAGCACTGGGAATCTGAAGCCTGATTTTGCAATCAACCTGTGCCCTCTGTAGCTGTATAACTTTGGGCAGATCCTTTAGCCTTTTTTGATGAATGAACTCAATGCGGAGGTTAAGGAAAACTAACTGTCATATGTGGCTACAACCTGAAGTTCCTCTGGGCCTGGTTATAGGGTGGTAATTTGGGAGCCATAGCACAGGAGTCTGAGCTAGACTGACTGTAGAGCCGGCTATAACTTCCACGCAAGAGTATCCCCACAGGAGCAACCAAGCATCTGGACTGGGCAAGACCAGTGTTAAATTGCCACAGTGTATAGCTCTGGCTGAAGTCTGGCACCTAAAAACTGAATGACTATCCAGGCTCCTCTTCATCTAAATATAGGTGGTTTGACTTTTTAATGTATGGGTGTGTGGCAGAGTAGGGGAGTGGGAATGTATCAAATGATGTATCCTAGATTTTCTTCCTTAAATGGCAGGTTTCAGGCTCAAGAAATTAAAATAATGCAGGCATGAGCAGTTTCACTTGAAATTTAGATTTCTTGCACATTGTGTTTCTAAGGAAAATTAATAATTTTTCTGGCAATTCAATCAATGTTGAAGAACAAGCTCTTCCTGCCTTAAAAACAAAAATTAAAACCCTTAAATGTAGAAAGGTGACACAATTTACTTTGTTCTCCATAGCACAATCTTTCCTAGAGGATGGAGTTAGAATCTCCCAGATTGATGGCCAGGTGCAGTGGCTCAGGCCTGTAATCCCAGAACTTTGGGAGGCCGAGGTGCATGGATTACTTGAAGTCAGGAGTTTGAGGCCAGGCGGGCCAACATGATAAAAACTGTTTCTACTAAAAATGCAGTAATAGCTAGGCATGGTGGCATGCACCTGTAATCACAGCTACTTGGAAGGCTGAGGTGGGAGAATAGCTTGAATCCAGGAGGCAAAGGTTGCCAGGAATACACTTTATCTGATTTCATACACATCACATGTCCCTTTCCCTCTTAGAATGACTGCTTAGTTTCATGACAGTGTTTACTAATGAATGTGAGTTGTACATGTAAACAAGAAAAGCATGTACATGGAGCCAGAAAAGCAGTTGCAAAATTTGGATTTAACCATAAGTGCAAGTAGATAAAAAGGAATCAGTTTATGATGTGGCATAAGGTTCTAGAACCACACACATGGAAGAAAATATTCTTCTATCTAGAAATGTGTTATTCGATCCAACAATTATCTATTCAATGTTACCTCAAATTTCCTGCAGTGATGCCTCATAGCATCTAAGGCCTTTAATGATCTGTGATCTGTCTGTCTGCTTGATATCCTTCTACTGGCTTCTTGAGTTCCAGTAATTCAGAATTTTTAACTTTTCCTTGAACACATCATTCTGTTCCATGCCTCTATTCCTTGACATACTGTTTTGTTGTTTTTTTTGTTTGTTTTTGTTTTTGTTTTTGTATTGTCTTCCTCCCCTGGTGAATTCCTACTCATTCTTAAAGACCTGGCTCAAATGCTTTTTTCACCTGCCTTCACCATGAGTAGGCACAATTAATTGCTATTTTCCCTGCATGTGTCACACTGCATTGGAATTATTTGTAAGCAAGTATTTTAACCATCCAGACTATAAACTCCAAAGGGCATGACTGTGTTACTTGTCATTCTTCCCAGTTCCTGGAACATGGTCTTTAAGCACCATTTTTGAATGAATGAATAAATGAATAGACACATGCACGAATTCTAAGCACTGCATCAAAGAGGTGGTAGACTGAGCCACAAAAATGAAGACATGGCCTTTAACATAAAGATTATAGTCACAGATAGAAAATAAACATCTTAATCCTATCTTCACTCAAAGACAGATTTCTAAGACTTGTCCTAAAGATACAAAGTGCTGTGGAAGCATGTAAGCCTAACAGTAAAACTTTTGTTGAAAGAGTAATGAATAAAATAAACATTTATTGAAAAAGTAACAAAAGACAATGATGAGAGAGTTAGTGTAATGGATAAATAGTAAAGACTTGGTGGGGGAGTCAGTATTTGAGCTAAGTTTCAAAAGATGAGCAGTGTTAAAGATTGCAAAGACTGAGCAGTAGTGCTGGTAAAAACAGAATCACAAAAACGTAATGTGTTGGGGAAATGTCAAGCAATCCAGTTGGTTAGAACATAGTGAATATAGGAAGGGATGTAAGGAGATTTGTCTGAAGATCTGTTTTGGAAGTACTATGAGAGCTTTGGATTTTATGGGAAAAGCAGTGAAGAGCTATTGGAGGTTTTAGAGCAGAGGAGTGAAATGAGCTATAAATACCTGTGTTGAATGAGAATTAAATGGGATAATGTATGGAAAATCCTTGGAATAGTGGTTTGTACGTAGTAACTCATGCATTTTTGTTATTATAGTCAGATCTTTTCTGGAAGAAGAAATAAGGTGGGAAGAGATTGAAGTCAAGAAAAAAATATAAGCTATAGCGATAATCCAGACAAAAGATAACAAAGTTCTAAATCTAGGCAGAGGTTGTAGGCATGAAAAAGAAAAGATTATATTGAAATGACATTTTAAAGGTAGAATGGAAGTAACTTCACCAACTGGTTATCCAAGAGCAATTTAACCTTGCTCTATTGAAGAGTGGTGTTATAAAAATAATGAAACCAGAGGAGTGGGTGGTCTGGAAGGCAGATGATGTGTGTGTTGGATATGTTGAGTTGGATGGATCTCTGGGACTCAAAAATGTTTATCAACTCAGTAGATGTGTGGATCTAAGGACCAAGAAAGAGAATAGACAAGAGATGTAAATTTGTGAATCATTGGCATAGAGGTGACCATTGACACCATGCAAGTGCAGAGGAAGAAGAGTATTGAGGGCAGAAAATTGGTGACTACTAATTTTTAGCAGCAATCTGACTTTGTGTCTAATAACCCTTGAGACTTGCAGAGTGTTTTTCTTTCTTGCCAGTCATGCTATTTTGGGTGCCAGTGGATGTTGTGTGCAGGAAAATCAGAACACAGGGCAAGGCAACATAAATATGTATAAGCTGAGACAACTTAATCAATAACCTTATTTCAACAAAATACAGGTGCTTTAAAAGGGCAAAGTAAGCATGCTAAGATTCCACTATAGCGCCCTTAGTGTATTTCTAACCTAATCATTGACATACTTGAAATTAGGGAAATGCTTCTTCATTAGGAGCAAGCCTTCTTTTTTGTTGTCTCTTGATTCTGATATTGCATGAAAACTGACTTTTAATGATGTGCCTCACAGCTTTCACTTCACAACAATTACTTTTGAAGAGTTATACCTCATAATACTTTATAATTGTATAGCTCTTTGCAGGTCATAAAACTCTCATGAGATGTTTTTCAGTAATTTCATAAGATAGGCTGTAATTATTCCCATTTTACGGACATAAAAATTGAGTTTGAGACATCATGACCTGATCATGATGTTGAGAGGAAATGTCTGCGTAGCCGAACTTTAAAAACTGAAAATATAAGTCAATGCTTTAGAATGATCATCTCCCTTAATCTGTTGCATGTGGTCATTATTGATTCATGCAAGTTACTCTTTTATTTTTGTGTTATTTATGTCTCATTGTCCATTTCCAGTTCTTCATAATACCACAATAGCACATACTCTCATATATACTGTATATAATGTAGATGAAAAAAGGAGCAGAATGGGATGTGTTCTTAATAATATATTTGTAGAAAAATCTATGTGTTATTTATGGATAAGTTTATATGCATGTGGAGTAGAGGAACAAGAATATTAAAATCTCTCTGGTCTCCTTGGAGGCTGTTGGAAATTTTACTTCGCAGTGAAGAAATCTTCAGGTGTAGAGCACTGGTTGTCAAACTTGAGCATGAATCGGAAGCTCCTGAGGGTTTCTGAAAACATAGGTCTCTGGGTCCCTTGCCAAGTTTCCTATTCACTAAGTCTGGGATATGCCTGAGAATTTAGCAAGTTCCTGGATGATGCTGATTCTGCTGATCTGGGATCACACTTTGGGAGCCATAGCCCTTGGAGAAAAGGAACGCCTAACGGACGGGCATGTAATCCACAGGACTTTTTCAAACTTATCAACTATCACCAAACTTATTTTTTCCTATAAAACAAAAAGTTTATTTTATTTCATTTTTAAATTTTTTTCTTCCAAATTGTATTTCAGGTTTGGGGGTACATGTGCAGGTTTGTTACATGAGTAAATTGTGTACTTTGGGGGCTTGGTGTTCAGCTTATTTTGTCACCCAGATTATAAACATGGGTAGTTCTTCAGTTCTCGCTCTTCTCCCATCCTCACCCTCAAGTTGGCCCCAGTGTCTATTGTTCCCTCCTTAGTGCCCAGGTATACTCAGTGTTTAGTTCCCACTTATGTGAGAACACACAGTATTTGGTTTTCTGTTTCTACATTAATTCACTTAGAATAAAGCCTCCAGCTACATCCATGTTGCTGCTAAGGACATGATTTTGTTCTTTTATGGCTGCATAGTATTCCATAGTGTATATGTACCACATTTACTTTATCCAATCCACCATTGATAGGCATCTAGGTTGATTCCATGTCTTTGCTTTGAATAGTGCTGCAGTAAACATGCCCATGCATGTATCTTTATGGTAGAACAATTTATATTCCTTTGGGTATATACCCAATAATGGAATTGCTAGGTCAAATGGTAATTTTGTTTTAAGCTCTTTGAGAAATCTCTAAATGGCTTTCCAGTGACTGAATTGATTTACTTCCCACCAGCAGTGTATAAGCATTGCCTTTTCTACACAAGCTTGTCAGTATCTGTTATTTTTTTGGCTTTCTAATAATAGCCATCCTGACTGGTGTGACATGACATCTCAATGGGGTTTTTATTTGCATTTCTCTAATAATAGTGATGCTGAACATTTTTTTCTATGCTTTTTGGCCATGTGTATGTCTTCTTTTGAGAAGAATCTGTTCATGTCCTTTGCCCATTTTGTAATGGGATTATTTGCTTTTTTGCTTGTTAAATTTGTCAATTTTTGTTTTTGTCACAATTGTGTTTGGAGTCTTCGTCAAATCTTTGCCAGGGCCTATGTCCAGAGTGGTTTTCTTCTAAGCTTTTTATAGTTTTAGATTTTACATCTAAGTCTTTAATCCAAAAATATCTTTCACCATTTTTGTATTTGGTGAAAGAAAGGGATCCAGTTTAAATCTTTTGTGTATGGCTAGGCAGTTATCCCAGCAGCATTTATTGAATGGGGAGTCCTTTCTCCATTGCCTGTTATTGTTTACTTTGTCAAAGATCAGATAGTTGTAGGTATGCAGTTTTATTTCTGCATTCTTTAATATGTTCCATTGGTCAATATGTTTGTTCTTGTGTCCGTACCATGCTGTTTTGTTTAATGTGGCCATGTAGTATAGTTTGAAGTTGGGTAATGTAATGCCTCTGGCTTTGTTCTCTTTGCTTACTGTTGCTTTGGTTGTTTGGGCTCTCTTTTGGGTCCATATGAATTTTAGAATAGTTTTTTCCAATTCCATGAAAAATGTTATTGGTAGCTTGATAGGAATAGCCTTGAATCTGTAAATTGCTTTGGGGAGAATGGCCATTTTAACAATATGGAGTCTTCTCATCCATGAGCATTGAATGGAAAAATATTCGTTTGTGTCATTTCTGATTTCTTTGTGCTCTGCAATTCTCATTGTAGAAATCTTTCACCTTCCTGGGAAGCTGTATTCTTAGGTATTTTATTCCTTTTGTGGCTATTGCAAATGAGATTGTGTTCTTGATTTGGCTCTCAGCTTGGATATTATTGACGTATAGAAATGCTACTGATTTTTGTACATTTCAAGACCCTTTCTGGCTTTTTTCTTGGCTCCAGTTGTCATTCTATTTTCGTCTAGCTCTGCCAACAGTTTGGTAGAGTGGACAGAGAAGAAAGAGTTGTAGTCAAATAAATCAGCTCTGCCACTTTGATTAAAGTCCAAGCAAATTACTTAATTTCTTACTATACTAGTATCCTCATCTCCACAGACTAGCACAAAAATACTGCTAGTAAATCATCAAGCTTATTCAATAATTTCATTGTTCATAGTAATACTGTCATTGCTATTTTGAAACCATGTTATGAATATTATAAAATATGGCAAGTCAGTTGTTAGAAATCAAAATATTCTAGATACAAGAAAACAGACATAAAAACAAATAAGTTCAGCAAGAACTTTAGATTGTCAAATAAGAATTGAAAATATCATTAATTTCTACTATTTAAAAATACATTTGCTAGATCTGCCTTCTGAAAGGACCTAGAACAATGACATCACAGTTGTAAGAAGTATTCTCAGTACCTTGATTTGATTTCTAAACACTATTTCTGACTAAAAGGTCTGAGAGTTCCTTTTAGTAACTGGGAGTGGTGGCTCACACCTATAATCCCAACACTTTGGGAGGCCAAGGCAGGGGGATCACTGGAGGTCAAGAGTTCAAGATCAGCCTAGACAACATGGTGAAACCTCATCTCTCCTAAAAATACAAAAATTATCCCTGTGTGGTGGCATGCGCCTGAATCCCAGCTACTCTGGAGGCCGAGGCAGAAGAATTGTTTGAACCCAGGAAGCTGAGGCTGCAGTGAGTTGATATCATGCCACTGTACTCCAGCTTGGGGGACAAAGTGAGACAGTCTCAAAAAGAAAAAAAAATGAATAATGGGAATATGCAATTTTTGGTCTGAGGCAGCAGTTGTCCAAGATGAACTAGGACATTTTTGAGGTCAGAAAACAAAGAAGTATTTAAAGATTAATGGGATAATGATAAAAGGAGCCAGACTTAAGGAGCTCCCACAGGCCAAATTTGGGACAACCTGAACATCAAAAAGAATAATTACTATAACCAAGTGAAGCACAGTGAATATGTAAAACTTTGAGTCTGTGTGATACTCAAAAAGAGGGGAAAAAAGAGTAATGAACTTCATTTGACACCCTTGGGATGACTATTATACCACTCCTTAATTTGAAAATTGGTTATTAAAGAGAGAATTAACCATTTATCCTGCTCTTGATGAGAGTGACTGCTGCTTTACACAACAAACACACACACACCACACACTCACCAGCTGATAAATGTAGAAAGAATGATAGCATTAGACAAAATATCATTTTTGCAACTCTAATAAAACAATTGGTTTACATAAAGTCATCAATCATTACAAAACTATTAGCTAAAAGGTTGATAGAAAAGTGGGTATTTGCTAGCAGGTTGTAAAGGGAGGACCACATCTTTACGATGGAGAGATTTGGCTGTTACCACCTTGATTCACTGATCAAACACAGCATCACTGAAAACAGGACAACTAGGTATTATGTGGTTCCTGGTGGGATATAACACAAAGTAACTTTCAGGAAATCTTTCCAGGATATTCAATCTGAATTGAATCAAGCCTTTACATCCAAATTCTAGTATACAGAGAATACAGGAGTTGCAGGAGAGTGTTTAACAACTTTACATGGGAACAATTCTACAAGACCGCTGACCTGAATTCTTTAAAGAGCTAATGTCACAAGGAAAAATAGAAGGAAGTATTCTGATATTGTAAGAGACATAAGACATACAATAATTAAATGAATATGTAATTCCTGGTTAGATCTTGGTTTGATAAATTTTGGGGTCTTTTAGTGAAATTTAAATATAGATTGGATATTAGGGAATTATGTTTAAGTGTGATAATAGTATTGTGGTTGTGTGGGAGAATATCTTTATATAAATGGGTGATAAAATTTATGAATGATGTGTCATGTCTATAACTTATTTTAAATAGCTCAACAAAAAGCTATCTAGATAGGTAAAATAAATACGGCCAATTATTAAAAATTGAGACTATGGATTTTTGTTTTACTATTTCTTCTACTCTCAGGGACATTTGAGATTTTTAAAAATGTGAAAATCTTGAGTTTAAAAGTATTTTTAAATTTATATTCTATAGGTAACATTTTAATCTGTATGTGGACAGGACATCTGTCACAAATAGCAGGTGTTTAAAAACGTTAGTTCCCTCCCTTAGACCGAAATAAGAAAAAAACAGACCTTATCGTTGGCTCAGCTTAAATTCTTTTTTTAGAATGAAATGAAGTTTAAACAAACATACACATAAGTAAACAAGCAAGCAAACTTCTCACCCCATACTTCCTTCCTCCCCATTCCTCTAATTGATTTACTTGGCTTCCCTTTGTTGTACCAACAGAGAGAGCCTTCAGCTTTTAATTCACTCTGGATAGTGCCAAAGACATTTTGCACTTACTCAAATCATAAGGTCTAAGAGAGAAAGTGGGAGAGACAGCATACAGTGAGGGGACAGATGGAGTGGGGAAGAGATATGAGACAGATGGGCCTCTCTCAGAACAAGCAATATTGCCATAATAATAAAACTGTAAAAACAATTCAAGAAGGATAGTTTAAAAACTAAGAGCTGGACTGTCCCAACTTGTTAGAAGTGGCCAGAGATGACCTAAACTCACCCTCATCTTCCTAAAATCAGAATTCAGATTCTTTCATTCTAATGAAAGATCATCTTGACCTGTTTACATACAGGCAGGCCAAGGTCATCCAAGTTTCAATTCACATCTAGATCAAGGAATACATAATTACTCACTCTTACAGATATTTATCAAGATTCTATGTGCCAGGCACTTTTCATGTAGCTTGGGATATATCGGAGAACAAAACACACTAAAATTTCTGCCCTTATGGACAGATAATAAATAAGTAAGCTAAATGGAATATGGTTTGCAATTTAAAATACGATGGTCAAGATGGACCTCACTGAGACTGAGCCGTTTGAGCAAACACTTGAAGAAGGTGAAGGAATCAGTTGTGCTGCAGACTGCAAGAACAGCTTTATAGGCAGAAAGAATAGAAATGCAAAGACCCTATGGCAGCCATGTGCCTGGTAAGTCGCAGGAATGGAGCACAGGCTGGGAGGACTAAGAGTGAGATTGAAGAAAACAGACATATGGTCAGAAGAAATGATGGCCAGGTCATGAAGAGCCTTGAGTACACTGAAAAATTTGGATTTTACTCTAAAGTCAAATAGGAGCCAAGGAGCATGAAAATGGAGAAATGACACGCTCTGGCTTGTCATATTTTTTTTTGAAAAAGAGGGCTCTGACAGCTGTGTTGTAAATGGACTGAAGGGGAGCAAGGTAGAAGCAGGGAGACTAGTTAAGAAGTTACTGCAGTAATCAGGTGAATGGTAATGGTTGCTTGGATCTAGGTGAAAAAGGTGGAATATAAAAATAAATGTGACCAGATCAGATGCTTGCAGGGTGAAGAAGCAAAAAGGAAAATATATTTAGCTCCCTAATTCTCAATGTCAAATATCAAGATGTTTACTTTTTCATCTAAAGGTAAACTTTATCCAACATCTAAATGACCTTGTGAATTATCTTGTGTGTCTTTTTGTAGAGTTCAGGGAACAAGATAATGGGCAGTATCTTTAGGTCTGATGGGAACATGTGTGGAATGAGTACTTACAACAAGGATCCAAGAGTCCAGAAGAAATTCCAGGGTCTGGCTATATTGCATATCAATACGAATTTTGTTTAAAACCATTTGGATAGTCTGGTCTTGCTGGGATGCTGGATTTTTTTTTTTTTTTTTTTTTTAATACCAGAACCAGGTTCACTCTGAGGGCTCCATGGGGCTCTTCGATGATAGTCACTTTAAAAATGCTAGACATAGTTCTTGCTAAGGGCAAAGAAATAAAGTGAAATTGTAATTCTAAAGTCACTTTCAAGTGATAAAGTCAAAGGTTTGACTCAAGAATAGAACTTAGAGGATAGGGGGAAGGAGTGAGTCATGTCCAGGCTGTGTGGTCATCTCATCTCTAAATAATCTTGGCAGCATCCTAGAACTACAAGAAAAGCAATGAGAAGAAACTGGGATTGCAGGTCAGGACAGTAGAAGCTACAACTGTCCTCCATAGTGGTTGTACTAATTTACAGTCCTGTCAACAGTGTACGAGGGTTCCTTTTTCTCCACATCCTCTTCAGCATTTGTTATTGCCTGACTTTTGGATAGAAGCCATTGTAACTGGAGTAAGACAATATCTCATTGTAGTTTTGATTTGCATTTCTCTGAGGATCAATGATGTGGAGCACTTTGTCATATGCCTCTTTGTCACATGTATGTTTTCTTTTGAGAAATGTTCAAATCTTTTACCCATTTCTTGATCAGATTACCAGATTTCTACCTAGAGTTATTAATCCATTGTCAGATGGATAGTTTGCAAATATTTTCTCTCATTCTGTGGGTTGTTGCTTCACTTTGTTGACAGTGTCCTTTGCTGGGCAGAAGCTTTTTAACTTGATGTGATCCCATGTGCCCATTTTTGCTTTGATCGCCTGTGCTTGTGGGGTATTGATCAAGAAATTTTTTGGTCAAACCAATGCCTTGGAGCGTTTCCCCAATGTTTCTTATAGTAGTTTCATAGTTTGAGGTCTTAGATTTAAGCCTTGAATTCATTTTGATTTGATTTTTGTAGATGGTGAGACATAGGGGTCTATTTTTATTTTTTGGCATATGGATATCCAGTTTTCCTAGCTCCACTTATTGACAATACTGTCCTTTCCCCAATATACGTTTTTGGTACCTTTGTTGAAAATGAGTTAACCGTAGGTGTGTGAATTTCTCTCCGGGTTCTCTATTATATTCCATTGGTTTGTGTGTCTCCTTTTATGGCAAAACTATGCTGTTTTGGTTACCACAGCTCTGTAGTATTATCTGAAGTCAAGTAATGTGATTTATCCAGTTTTGTTCTTTTTTGGCTTAGGATAACTTTGACTATTCTGGGTCTTTTGTGATTCCATACAAATTTTATAAGTAGTTGTCCTATTTCCATGAAGAATGTCATTTGGTATGTTGATAGGGATTGCATTAAATCTGTAGTTTGCTTTGGGTAGTATGGACATTTAAAAAATACCCAATCTTGTAATCCATGAACATAGAATATCTTTTCGTTTTTTTGATATCCTCTTCAATTTATTTCATAAGCTTTTTGAAGTTTTCATTGCAGATACCTTTCATTTCTTTGGTTAAGTTTATTCCTAGGTATCTTATGTGTAGATATTGTACATGGTATGACTTTCTTGATTTCTCTCTCTCTGTCTCTCTCTTTCTTTTTTGCTATTGGCATATAGAAATGCTACTGATTTCCATATGTTGATTTTATATCCTGCAACTTTCCTGAATTTGCTTATCAGTTCTAATCGTTTCTAGGTGGAATCTTCAAGTTTTTCCAAATACAAGAGCATATCATCTGCAAACCAGGATAATGTGACTTCTTCCTTTCCAGTTTGGATGTGTTTTATTTCTTTTGTCTGATTACTTTAGTTAGGACTTTCGGTACTATGTTGAATAACAGTGATGAAAGTGAACATCCTTGTCTTGTTTTAGATCTTAGAGGAAAGGCTGTCGGTTTTCCCCATTCAGTACAATACTAGCTGTGGGTCTGTCATATATGGCTTTTACTATGTTCAAGTATGTTCCCTCTCTACCCAGGTTTTTGAGTTGTTGTTTTTTTTATTGTGAAGGGATGTTGAACTTCATCAAATGCTTTTTTAGCATCAATTAAAATGATTGTATGTTTTTTGTTCCTCATTCTGTTGATATGATGTATCAATCTGATGATTGATTTGCATATGTTGAGCCATCCTGGCATCCCAGGGATAAATCCTACTTGGTCATGATGAATTTGGTTCACTACTTTTTTGCTGAGAATTTTTACATCCATATTCATCAGAGATATTAGCCTGCAGTTTTTTTTTTAATGTGTCTTTGTCTGGTTTTGGTATCAGTGTAGTACTGGCCTCATAGAATGAGTTTGAAAGTATTTCCTCTTCCTTTATTTTTTGTAAGTTTTGGTAGGATTGGTGTTAGTTCTTTAAATGTTTGGCAGAATTCAGCTGTGAGGCTATCAGATCATGGACTTTACTGGGAAACTTTTTATTATGGTTTCGATCTTGTTATTTGTTATTGATCTGTTCAGGCTTTGTATTTCTTCATAATTCAATCTTGGCAGGTTGTATGTGTCCAGGAATTTATCCATTTCTTCTAGATTTTCCAATTCATTGGCATATAGTGGCTCATAGTAGCCCCTAATGAGCTTTTGAATTTCTGCAGTATCAGTTGTAATGTCTCCCTTTTCATCTCTGATTTTATTTGAGACTTCTCTCTTTTTATCTTAATGTGGCTAAAGCTTTGTCAAATCTGTTCATCATTTCAAAAAAAAAAAACTTTTTGTTGCCATTGATATTTTGTATTTTTTCATTTCACAGTTGTTTATTTTGGCTCTGATGTTTATTTTTTTCTTCTAATTTTGGGTTCAGTTTGTTGTTTTCTAGTTCTTTAAGATGCATCATCATGTTACTTATTTAAACTTTTTCTTCTGTTTTGAATAGACACTTAGTAGGTGTAAGTTTCCCTCTTAGTACTGCTTTCACTGTGTCTCTCATAGGTTTTAGTATGTTGTGTTTCTATTATTTGTTTCAAGAAATGTTTCAATTTCCTTAATTTCTTTCTTGACACACTGGTAATTCAGGAACATATTGTTTAATTTCCATGTGTTTATATGGTATCCAAAATTCCTTTTGTTGTTGACATACTAGATTTTTTCCATTCTGGTCAGAGATTCAAATCTTTTAAGACCTGTTCTGTGACCTAACATATGGTCTATCCTTGAGAATAATCCATGTGCTGAGGAGAAAACTGTGTATTCTGTAGCTGTTGGGTAAAATGTTCTGTAAATATATATTAGGTTCTGTAAATATCTATTTGTTCTGCGGTGCAGATTATGTTCAATATTTCATTGTTGATTTTCTGTCTGGGAGATCTGTCCAGTGCTGAAAGTGAGATGTTGAAGTCTCCAGCTATTATTGTATAGGGATCTATTTCTCTCTTGAGCTGTGATAATTTGTTTTATATATCTGGATGCTCCAGTGTTGGATGTATGTATATTTACAATCATTATATCCTCTTGCTGAATTGACCCTTGTATCATTACATAATGATCTTCTTTGTCTTTTCTTTCCATTTTTGTCTTGAAATCTATGCTGTCTGATATAACTACTCCTGCACTTTTTTGGGGTTTCCATTGACATGGAGTAATTTTTGCCATCCCTTTCTTTTTAGTCTACATGTACTTTTATAGGTGGTGTTTCTTGTAGGAAACAGATCATTGGGTCTTGTTTTTTCAACCATTCAGCTACTCCATGTCTTTTGATTGGACAGTTTAGTCAATTTACATTCAATGTTGTTACTGATAAGGAGGGACTTCCAGTGGGTCTTGTTTTTTCAACCATTCAGCCACTCTGTCTTTTGATTGGAGAGTTTGGTCAATTTGCATTCAGTGTTACTGATAAATAGAGACTTACTCCTGCCATTTTGTTATTTTTCTGGTTACTTTGTGGTCTTGTTATCCTTCTTTCCTTCTTCCCTGTCTTCTTTTAATGAAGATTATTTTCTCTGGTGGGATGCTTTAACTTCTTGCTGTTTTTCTTTTTGTGTGTATCTGTTGTATGTTTTTAAATTTGATGTTACCATGAGACTTGCAAGCAGTACTTTATAACTCATAATTTTAAACTGAAGACCACACTGCATAAACAAACATTAAAAACTTATTAAAAACTACACTTTCACAGCATCCCCCTGCTTTTTAGCTTTTTGTTATTTCTATTTATGTCTTATTTTACTATGTCTTAAAACTTTGTTGTAGTTTTTTTTTTTTTTTTTTTCATCATTTAGGCTTCCTACTTAGGTTAAGAGATGTTTATACATGGCAATTACAGTGTTATACTAAGCTATGCTTTTCTGTGTACTATTACCAATGAGTTTTGTACCTTCAGATGATTTCTTCTTGCTCATTAACATCCTTTTCTTTCAGATTGATGGACTCTTTTAGCATTTCTGTAGGACAGATTTGGTGTTGATGAAGTCCCTTAGCTTTTGTTTATCCGGGAAAGCATTTATTTCTCCTTCATGCTGAAAGGATATGTTTGCCAGATATACTATTTTAAGACAAAAAATTCTGTCCTTTAACACTCTGAATGTGTCATACCACTCTCTCCTGGCCTGTAATGTTTCCACTGAAAAGTCTGCCAGTTGTATTGGAGCCCCGTTGTATGTTACTTGTTATTTTTTCTCTTGCTGCTTTTAAAATCCTTTTTTTCATCCTTGACCTTTGGTAGTTGGATTATTGAATGCCTTGAGGTAGTCTGATTTGGGTTAAATCTGCTTGGTGTTCTATAACCTTATTGTACTTGAATGTTGATATTTTTCTCTAAGTTTAGGAAATTTTCTGATATTATCCTTTTGAATAAACTTGCTTCCCCTATCTCTCTATTTCTTCCTTAAAGTAAATAATTCTTAGATTTGCTCTTTGAGGCTGTTGTCTAGATTTGTAGGCATACTTCATTGTTTTTTATTCTTTTTTCTTTTGTCTCCTCTGACTGTATATTTTCAAATATCCTGTCTTCAAGCTCACTAATTCTGCTATGAAGAGAATCTGATGCATTCTTCAGTGTGTTAATTGCATTTTTCAACTCTAGAATTTCTGCTTGATTTTATTTTAATTATTTCAATCTCTTGTTAAATTTATATGATAGAATTCTGAATTCCTTCTCTGTGTTATTCTGAATTTCTCTAGGTTTCTCAAAACAGCTATTTTGAATCTAGTGTCTGAAATCTGGGCATGTTTGTGTCTGTTCTTGGGAAGGTTTTCCAGGTATTCAAAGAGATGTGGGCCCCAATCCCAATAATACTGTGGTTTTCACAGACTCATAGAAAAACCACCTTGGTGGTCTTGGATAAGATCCTGAAAAGTTCTCTTAATTACTAGGCAAAGACTCTTGTTCTTTTTCCTTACTTACTCCCAAATATGTGAGTCTCTGTCTCTGTGCGGAAACACCTGGACCTGGGAGTGTGGTGATGTAAGCACTCCTGGTGCCACCACCACTTTGACTGTGCTGGGTCAGATCTGAAGCCAGCCTAGTGCTGGGTCTTGCCAAAGCTGCTTCCTTTCAGTGTGGTGAGTTCCCCCAGGCCCCAGGTGTGTCCAGACCTGCTGTCTGGGAACAAAGGACTGGAGTCAAAAACTTTAGCAACTTACCTAATCTTCTATTCTACTGTGGTTAAGCAGACACTCAAACCACCATACCAAGTTATTTCTGCACTTCTCTCCCCTTGACACAGGCAGAGAAGGCTTTCCTGTGGCCACTGCCAGCAGTAATCTACAGTGAGTTCTGCCAGGCCACCACTGATGTTTGCTTAAAACCCAAGAGCTCTTTTGGTGAATGCTGCCAGGGTGGGACTCGCCCTTCAGGGCAGTGGGCTCCCCTTTGGCCCAGGCCAGGTCCAGAAATGCTGTTCAAGAGCCTAGACCTGGACTCGGGGACCTCAAGAGCCGGCTAATTGCTCCACCCTACTGTGGCCAAGCTGGTACATTGGGTGCAAGACAAAGTCCCTTTTCCTTTTACCTCTGCTTTTCTCAAATGAGAGTCTTTGATCATAGCCACTACAGCTGGGTCTCCCTTGAAGCCAGCAGTTTCAGAGCCCAAAGTCCAGGATGTACTTCATGGGTATTACTGGTGGTTATTTAGGGCCCCAAACTCTTTAGTCAGCAGATGATGAATTCTGCCAAGACTGGGTCCTTCCCCTCAAGGCAGTGGGGTCCCTTTTGGGCCAGGGTTTCTCTATAAATGTCATTCAGGAACTAAGGCCTGAAATGGGGAGCTTTGTGACTCTTCCCAGTGTCCTGTATTACCGTGGCTGAGCTGGTATCCAAGATGCAAGATAAAGTCCTCTTTATTCTTCATGTCCTCTATTTAAGCAGAAGGAAGACATCATGTCTGTCTTCTATGACTATGAGCTGATTTCTTCCTTCTATGATGTCTTCTTTCTATGACTATGACTTTCTTCCTTGCTATGAGCTGCACTGCCTGAGTTTGTGGGAGGAATGGATGGCTTAGCCATCTCAGCTGGTGTTTCCCTAGGTAATGTACCACCCTCATTCACTGGCTCTAAGCCCAGCCTACCACTAGGAGTTGCCCAGGAATTGTAGTCCTTGTGTCCTAGACTGCCTTTCAAGTTTACCTAGGACCCCATAGCACTTTGGCTTACAATGGTAAGGCTTGCCAAGAAACTCAAGTTCTGATTGATAGGATGGGTGACTCTCCTCTGGCTAGGGCTGGTCCAAATCTCCCTCTGTGTGCTGGAGCTGGGTGGGCCCAGCACAGCTTTATTTTCCACTGTGACAGAGCAGGACTGAGTTCAATGTAAAGTCCCCCAGTCACTGCATTCTCCCTCCCCAAAGTGCACAGATTCTCTCCCCTTGCAGCATGGCCACTGCCAGGGGATGGGGGAGGGATGGTATTGGTGATTTAAGACTGCCTCTCCTGCCCTCCTCAACGCCTGTTTCCACAATATGAAGTTAAAAACAGTTACTGTGATTGCTCACCTGATTTTCAGTTTTTGTGATGGTGCTTTGCTGTGTGCAGATAGTTGTTAAAATTTTGTGGTTCAGTGGGGGAGCTGAGGGGGCATACAATGTAGACTTCTATTCTACCATCTTGCTCTGCCTGCTAAGGAATTGTATTTAATTTACAAAATAATTGGTAGAGGATTGATATCTTAATATTAAATGTTAACCAATAGATATTTAGGTCTTTAGTATCTTTTAGCAATGTTTTATAGTTTCAGTGTACAGAACTTGTCCATTATTTTTTAGATTTATCCCCAAGTATTTTAGTTGGTGCTTTTATAATTTGTTTCAAAATTTCCATTTCTTATTACTTATTGCTAACATATAGTCAATTATATTTTTCAGGTTCTTACAACTGCGTTAAACTCAGTAGTTCTAGTAAATTTTCTTGTAGAATCCTTAGAATTTTATGAACTGTCATTTTTCTCTGTGAATAAAGATAGTTTTACTTCTTTCTTTTTTATGTTTGTTGTTAAAGTTCTAGGGTACATGTGCAGGATAATCAGGTTCATTACTTAGGTAAATGTGTGCCATGGTGGTTTGATGCACCTGTCAACCCATCACCCAGGTACTAAGCCCGACATGCCAGCATGCATTAACTCTTTTTCCTAACGCGCTCACCACAACCCTCCCCTGACATGCCCCATGTATGTCGCTTCCATCCCTGTGTCCATGTGTTCTCATTATTCAGCTCCCACTCATAAGTGAGAGTTTTACTTCTTTATTACCACTCTAGATGCCTTCTATTTATTTTCACTGCTGTATTTCTTTGGTTAGAACTTTTGGTACATTGTTGAAAAGATAAGGTGAGAGAAGATACGATGTCATAACTCTAAATGTTAGAGGGAAAGCGTGCAGTCTTCCCATCAAGTATGATGTTAGTAGGTTTCTCATGGATGCTGTTTAACTGGTTGAAAACTTTCACTTCTGTTTCAGTTTTGCTGGGAGTTTTCTTTTTCTAATTAGGAATGAATGTTCAATTTCTCAAAGTTTATTGAGATGACTATGTAGTTTTTCCTTTTTAGTTTGCTAATATAGTGAGTAATGCTTCTTGATTTTTAAATGTTAAATTATTTGAAATTCTACATTCATGGGCTAAATCTCATTTGGTCATGATATAGTGTTTCTTTTCTATATTATTGGATTTCATTTGGTAAACTATTGATTTTTTGCAGCCATATTCCTGATAAATATTAATCTCTAGTTTTCCTTTTTTATACTGTCCTACTTTGATTTGGGTATCAAGGTAATGCTGAACTCATAAAAGGAGCTGTGAATCGTTCCCTCCCATGTCATCTTCTGGGTATTTGTGTAGAACTAGTATTATTTCTTCCTTAAATTTTTGATAGAATTTAGTTAACCCTTCTGGAGGTTTTTCTGTGAGAAGATCTTTAACTATAAATTCAATTTTTTGTAACAAACACAGGGCAATTCTGATTACCTACTTTTCTTGAATGAGCTTTGGTAGTATGTCTTTTAAAAAAAAAGTGTCCATTTAATCCATGTTGTCAAATTTCTTAGCATGAAGTTGTTCATAATATTCCCTTCTTTCTAGGTATCTTTTAATCATTTTAGTATGAGTTTAGTAGATTAGTGGTAATGTACTGTTTTACTCTTAATAATAATTGGAGTCCCTGACTTTATCTTTTCTCATTCTTTCTGTCTGCTTTTCTCTCTCCCTGCTTCTCTCTCTCCCTCTGATATTCTCTCTCTCTCTCTCTCGTAAACCTGGTAAGGTTTATTTATTTTATAGGTCTTTTCTAATAATTAGTGTTTCTTTCATGGAGTTTCTTTATTTTCTGTTTTTTATTTCATTGTACTTATTTTCTTTCTTTCCAATTTATTAGGGTTTAATTTGTTCTGCTTTTTCTAGGCTTAAAAGAGAAGCTGAGACCATTGATTTGAGACCCTTCTTTCCTAATATAGGTGTTAAATTCTGTAATATTTATTCTAAGTACTGATTTACTGGCAGTTGTGTATTTGGTAACACTGCATTTTTATTTTCACTCAGTTAAAAAAAACAACCTCTTAATTTCCCTTAGATTTCTTGTTGAATCCTGTTTCTTATCCAATTTGATAATCTCTACGTTTTATTTGCAGGGTTTAGCTCATTTACATTTGTGGAATTTTCAATATGTTTAGACTTAAGTCTATCATCTTGCTATTTGTTTTCTATTTGTCTTATCTGTTATTCTTTTTCTGGCTTCACTGGGAGTAATTAAATACTTTTCATCATTCCATTTAATCTCCTTTCTGGCATATTAGCTATAACACTGATTATTTTAGTGATTGCTTTAGGGCTTACAATATACATTTTTAACTTGTTATATTCTATGTTCCAGTTATGTTATATCATTTTTATATAAAAATATTATAATAGGCTGGGCATGGTGGCTCATGCCAGTAATCCCAGCACTCTGGGAGGCCAAGGCAGGCAGATCTCTTGAGTTCAGGAGTTCGAGACCAGCTTGACTGACATTGCAAAACCCTGTCTCTACAAAAAAATACAAAAATTAGCCAGGCATGATGGTGCATGCCTGTAGACCCAGCTACTTGGGAGTCTGAGGCAGGAGGATCACTTGAGCCTAGGAGGCAGAGGTTGCAAGGAGCCAAGATTGTGCCACTGCACTCCAGCCTGGGTGACTGAGTGAGATTCTGTTTCAAAAACAAACAAACAAAAACAACAAAAACCCTTATAGTAAGTTTTCATTTCTGCCTTCCAGACCTAACTTGCTGTCATATTTTATTTATGCACATTATGAACCTCCGCAACACATAATTATTTTGCTTATATAGTCAATTATCTTTTAAAAAATTTAAATAGAAAGTATCAGGTAGATCACTTAAGCCTAGGAGTTCAAGACCAGCCTGGGAAACATGGCAAAACCTCACCTCTACAAAAAATATAAAAATTGTCTGTGCATGGTGGCACCTGCCCTATAGTCCCATCTACTTGGGAGGCTGAGGTGGGAGAATCACATGAGCCCTGGAGGTCTAGGCTGTGTAAGCTGTGATCATGCCATTGCTCTCCAGCCTGGGCAACAGAGTGAGATCCTGTCTCAAAAAAAAAAAAAAAAAAAAAGGAAAGAATCTTCAGTAATTACCCATATAGTTTCCATTTCTGGTGTTCCCTATTCCTTTGTGTAGATCTAAGCTCCAATTATACATTTGTTTGGCCCTTTTAAAAGATCTTAAAACTTCCTGATGCTATGTTTGCTTTTTAAAATTCTTTTTTTCTTTGTGTTTAATGTGAAAAGTTTCTATTGATAGGCTAGGTTTTCTTATCTCTTCTCTTGTAAAATCTCATTTGCTCTTAATTCTGTTTGGTATAGTTTTCATCTGAAATATTTATAGTTTTCATCTCTAGAAGTTCAATTTTGGTCTTTTTATATCTTCTATGTAGTTAAACTTTAGAACATCTAGTATATAGTTGTAATAACTGTTCTTCTCTTTTAATTCTAATATTTATGTCAGTTTTAAATTGGTTTTGATGGGTTTATTTTCCCTATTACAGGTCATATTTTCTTGCTTCTCTGCATGCTTCACATTCTCTGATTCTATGCCAGATGTAATTTCTACATTGTTGGGTTCTGGATATTTTTGTCCTGTGATACGGCCAATTGTTTACTTGGAAACAGCTTGATCTTCCAGAGTCTTGCTTTTTAAGGTATGTTAGTGGGACCAAAGCAGTATTTAGTTCAGGGACCATTGTTCTCGACTACTGAGGCAAGACTTTCTGGGCATTCTACCCAATGCCTCTTAAGTTGTCAGGCTTGTCAGAATGGTCACTATTCCTAATCCTGTAACAGTACCAGTCTTGCACCCTCCAACTCTTCTTCTTCTTCTTTTTTTTTTTTTTTTTTTTGAGACAGAGTCTCATTCTGTCACCCAGGCTGAAGTGTAGTGACATAATCATATCTCACTGCAGCCTTGAATCCTTAGGACCAAGAGGAGCTTCCACTTCAGTCTCCGAAGTAGCTAGGGCTATAGGTGTATGCCACTATGCACAGTGAAATTTTCTTATTTGATTGTTTTCCCAGTATTGGGTAGTTTTCTTGTAAACAACATGCACCAACCAGTAATCCACTGAACTCTCCAGAGGGATTTTTTTTTTTTTCTTTTTTCTTTTTTTTAAGATAGAGTCTTGCTCCATTGCCCAGGCTAGAGTGCAGTGGCGCAATCTCAGCTCACTGCAACCTCTGCCACCTGGGTTTCAGTGATTCTACTGCCTCAGCCTCCAGGGTAGCTGGGATTACAGGCACATGCAGCCACATATGGCTAATTTTTGTATTTTTAGCAGAGACAGGGTTTCACCGTGTTGGCCAGGCTGGTCTCAAACTCCTGACCTCACGTAATCTGCCCCCCTTGGCCTTCCAAAGTGCTGGGATTATAGGTGTGAGCCACCATGACTGGCATCCAGAGGGACTTTTTACAGAGATCTTTTTTTGTATAGCTCTCTCCTGTCTTGTTCTCTGTTCTGAAATCTCTAGCCACTAAAGTCTCCCCAGATCCTTAGTTCTGTCTTCTAAACTTAAAGAAGTTTCCTGGGCTCCACGTGGATTTTTGCTTCTTGCCCTGTGGCCTTAAAATTCTGTCAAGGGAATCAGTAAGCTCAGCAATCTTAGGTCTCACCTTCTTTGTTTCCTTCTCTCAAGAATCACTGTCTTTCATTGCCTGAGCCTAGTGTCTTGTTGTTTTATATATTTTGTCTTTTTGTTTGTTTGAATGTTTCAGTTGGAAATTTACTGTCTGGGTTATTTCATTTTGGCTAGAAGAAGGAGTCACTTGTGAAGTTTTAAGGTGGAAAAATTTTGTGTTGCCGGCTCAAAGGAGATTCAAGAATTATAGATTCTGTGCTACTGGTAGCAGAGCTGAATTTTTGTTTAGAAATTACAGAGCTTGCTTTGAACATTTTTGCCTTTGTCCTGGAAGATGCTTAAAGTAACACCAGTGGCTAGGGGTATCTTAGAGTTTCCTTATTTGATAATACAACTATAAATTATAGCAGTTAAACTCAGCTGGTACAAGTCATCTTATTTGTTTCTTTATTTATTTAGAAACGGAGTCTAGCTCTGTCACCCAGGCTGGAGTGCAGTGGCACAATCTCAGCTAACTACAGCCTCTGCCTCCTGGGCTCAAGCAATTCTGCTGTCTCAGCCTCTTGAGTAGTTGGGAATACAGGTGCCAGCCACCACGCCTGGCTAATTTTTAGTATTTTTAGTAGAGATGGGTTTCACCATGTTGGCCAGGCTGGTCTCAAACTCCTTACCTCAAGTGATAAATTTGCCTCAGCATCCCAAAATGCAGGGATTACAGGCATGAGCCACCGTTCCCGGCCCAAGTCACCTCTTTTAAAATGCAACGTTCCTTGGGAATTAATGACTAGTAACCGTCTAACAATTTAAGAGCTACTGATTATTAGAAATTTCCTAGTATATATCAGGAACTTACTGAACATTTTATATCCATTTATTCATTGAATCTTCACATTAATCCATTCAGGTTCCTTTGTAGCTTAAATAGACTGGAAGAAGTAGAGAAACTTGCCCAAGGTCTGAGAGCTTTTGAGTGTATTAGAACCTAGACTTAGAAGATGCCCACCTCTTGCTTTTTAAAGTGTAGTCCACAGACTAGAAACAGTAGCACAATCTCAGGCTCTACTCTAGACCTACTGAATTCAGACCTGCATTTTAATAAGGATTCCACATGATTTGCCTGGACAGTCAAATTTAAAAGTCCTGCTCCAATCCATGCTCAACCTGTTCTCCCTGTCATCTGGTTGAGAGAACATTAGAGAAAGTTGAGCCTTAAGACAAGGTAGGCAGGATAATGTGAAGGCTTGGAGTACTTTTCTCATGGTTCAGGCAAGGTTGGGGTGCCATGGTGTATGTATGGAGTAATGAGAGGTAATAATGGAAAACATCTTACACACTGAGTATTTCCTATGTGCCAAGAACTGTTCTAAAGAGGTTTAAAATATTAGCTGACTTAACCTTCACAACAAATCTATTAAGGTTTGTGCTCATTTTACAGATGAAGAAACTGGAATTCAGAAAGCTTAAGTCACTTGCTGAACCCAATTTATTAGTGGCAGAACTACAACGTAACCTCAAGGCGGTGCGGTTCTAGAGTCTAAGCTTCTAGTTGAAACACATCACACATCATCAGAAAGCATGGAGAACTTGGGCAGAAAGTGGAAGAAGGCGTAGAACATGGAAGAAGAGGAGAGGTACAAAAGATGACCTCTATCTTGCTTGCTTTTTTTTTTTTGCCAAAAATCTATGCATAGTAATTGAACACTGAAGTGTGCCAGGAACGTAAAAATATCTACAAAAGTCTATTTCTCTGCATATCTGAAGCTCAATGTCTTCTGCTATCATCATGGCTCTGCAGGTGAGCATAATTAAAAGTGATGAAGATTTCTTGTCTATTAAGACTAAGATATAGAGAGTAATAGTTTTGGCTATATAATTTTCTGCTAATTCTTAGCAGAGAGAAAACAACATACTCAGGATATTTCTGTGTGCTGTAAAGCAAAGAGAGATAAAAATGTGAGAGCTGCTGGCCCTCATTAAAAGGATAAAGGGTTGCTGATTGGTATTTCCTTTTAGGCTTTATAGAAGCTTTAAATTTAAGAGGACATTGCTGCTTGCTGACATTGGTGAGGATTTTGCTTTATGTAGAGTGGATTAATTGTGCTCATGCTTATTTGTAGGTTTACTAAGATATATTTAGATATAATCTATAGTTCTCCTCCTAGAAAAAAATAGAAAAGCACAAGTCAGCTGGCTTCTGGGGCACAATACAGAGCCTCTGTCTTTTATTGTGCATTGCCTCAGTTAGTTAGCTTTCTAATTATGATTTTATTCTAAATTGTTATTTTAAATCAATGCCCAGAGATTGTGTTGAGGTAACATGTTACTTGAGAAATAATCGGGATTTGGTTCTCTGCCTTTAGCTCTGAAAGTTACACTGTTCAGAAAAACACTGTTTATGTGCTTTTTTTTCCCCACACCAACCCTGACTCATTTTGATATTTCAAGCCACCAACAGGACTTGTGCATTAATCAGGAAAGGTGTTCATTCACCTCTGTTCTCAGAAATCACCCATCTCACTTTACTTTCCACCTCATTTTACTCTGCTCTATTTCCACCTAGTCTTTTACTTGGTTTTTGCCACTCTTGTTTTTAACTGCATTTCTACTCTTTTGACTTGCACTTCTTTACCGTTTTTTTTGTCCAAGACCCTTGTAGTCCTGTAGCTCTTCAGTCTTGACCCAGTGGCTCCTCCTGATCTTTCCCTGGATTGCATAACATGATCATTCGATTTCAGCCGCTTAAGAGCCAAACCTTGGAATTAACCGCTGTGCAAGTGCCTTAGCTGGGTGTATTTGGAATCCCTAGATGAAAAGCAAACATACCTATCTCTTGATTCTACCAAGCCTGGAAAAACATGCAATTAGAACAGGTTTGAATTCTACTATCATCTCCTTTGGGGTTTATCCTTTCTTTGCCCCTTTCCTTCCCACATGTATCTAGAAATTTTGCTGATGTTGTCCACTTTTATTTCTTTCAGAAAAGCTCTGATCTATGTCCCATTCTCAAAGCAACTAACTTTTTACTAGATGTCAGGTGTCTGTTCTGTTAAATCTGAGCATAGATTTCTTCAAGATAACATGTACATCTTGATAAGCCACTTGACTGACATCTTCTGACTCACATACTGAAGGTGCCTTAATACCTTGCTGGAACAAGATGTGATGTCAGTAAATACACAAAGCAAATCAAAAAATACAATGGCAACAACACTTACAGCATTAGGAAAATCTGATGCTGTGGTACATGCTACAGCTATTTGCTGGTTGTCTTCTAGAGACGTTTTTCCTTGGCACAAAGTTTTCAAGATATTTCTCAGTCTTCCTTGCAGTTACATGTGGTCATATGATTAAGTTTGGAGCAACAGACTATTAGAGTATATGATGTTCTCAAATACTGTGTCACTTGCAAATTCAGATAAGATTCTGGCTTTGGACTTTGTCTCTATCCCTCACATCCCACGGTGAGCATTTTAATAAGACAGCACCCTAGTTTTGGCTACAGAGGTGAAGACACCTCTCAGGAGAAGGCAGATGCCCAATATGGAAAAAAAGCCTGGGTCCCGGAATGATTGTGTAGAGCAGAGTTGTCCCCACCAGCCTATACTGGCTAGACTGACTTGAGTGAGGAATAAATTTCTCTCATTCGAGTTATTGTCTTCAGGGTTCTTTTTGTTAGAGCAGCTTAGCATTTGCCCAAACCTATCATTAGGGGGGATGTCTGAGTCATCGCCTTGGGGTATTAGGGTTTGGAGACCTGGGTTCTACATATTTGACATTGGAAAAGTTCTCAATCTTCCCTAGGAAGATAAACTGATTTGTGGGTACAGCCCTTTCCATCTTTAAAACTTGGTGATTTGCATAGTTCTCATTTGAATCACAATCATCTTGAGGGCTTTTTAAAACACAGATTGCTGGGCAACACTCTCTGAGTTTCTGATTCAGGAATTCTGGGGAGGGCCTGAGAATGTGCATTTGTAACAAACTCCCAAGTGGTGCTGATGCCGCTGGTCCAGAGACCACTCTTCGAAATTCCCTGACTACTCTTCAGTCTTCCCTCTAAAAACACATGAGAGAAATCTTTTGCCAACATTGATTTGAAGGGCCACTGCAGAAGATGTTGAGGCTCCACCTTACAACTTTTGGACCACCTGTGAGTTCTCTTGTAGCTCCAGTGGATGGTTTCTATACATGATGACACATTCCCACCCAAGTCTCCGAGTTTCTCTATTTCTCTGCCTGAGGGCTTTCTCCAGCACCAGGGAATCTTGCTCAGCCTGCCTGTAGGGCAGCCTGGAAGGGCTAGGGGTTGGTGGCTTCCAATGAAAACCCTCAACGAACAAGGGATGGTTGTTGGTGGATAAATACCCAAGCCTCCCTAGCTAGTGGAACAGTTCTGAGGTTGTTTCTTTGTAATACTTCAGACAATCAAGTTGCAATTGCCCACAGAAAACGTAATACTCCCTGTATTGCTTTTTCTCCCTTCCTTGTTTCACTTTCCCCCCCTCTCTCACTCCTGCTTTCCAAGATCACCTCCAAATAAACTACCTACACCAAAGTCCTCTAACCAGGATCTCCTCCAGGAAAGGGGGTGGGATTTACCTAGAGCCACCTTTCTACTTATTCCGTTGCCTGGGCACCCACTTATCTCGGTACAACTCTAGGACAGAGTCTCGAGGGGAATGGGCTATCACTGGAGGTGGGGCACTTGTTATTATTTATTAGAGGTGTTTAAATAGCAACCAGACCACATTTCAGAAGAACAAATGAGAGGCAGTAAGGAGCAACCTTTATGGGTGTGAGCTCTGGAGCCACAGTGCCTGATTCAAACCTCAGGTTTGCTGCTTACTAGATGAGATGCTGGGTAAATTACTAGTTCTTTGTGTCTCAGTTCCCGTATCTATAAAATGGGGGTATTAATATTTACCACCATATAGGGTTTGGGGAGCATTAAATGAGTTAACACATTAAAAGTTCTTAGGACAGTGCATACACATAGCAAGCTCAATAAATATTAGCATTTTATCAAATTTCTGGGGCAGGGACTCCCCAATAACAGGGGAGGAGGCCTTAAGTCTTTTCCAATCCTGATGTACCTTCTCTTCATATCAGGAACAGAACAGCCATCTCTCCACCACTTGCTAGAGCAGACAGTTGGCAGAGAGCTATGTGTTCTCAAATTGTTTGAAAAGTGAAATGATTCTCTTGTCCTTCTGTTAGCCCATGTTCCTTGTTGATTTTGGTAAATTACCAGTTAAAATTTTTAGAAAGAAAAAATGGAGACAATGAAGGGTTGTCCTAATTGTTAAAAGTCATTAGTAATGGAAGCTTCCTAATATCTTTCTGTAAGACACATCCACAGCAAGTGATTAGGGAGCACAAACATACTATTTACTTTAAAAATAATTTTAATACCAATGGTACATCCTCTCTGTAAAAAATTTAGAAAACAAATGAAGATCAGCCATAATAATCCTACTTCTGACTAAGATGTTGGTTTACATAGCTTTCTCTATGGATGGATGGATGGATGGATGGATGGATGAATAGATAGATAGAGAAATAGAAAAATGAGATTGTTTCGTACAAGTTGCTTTATAACATTTTTCACTGAATGTAGTATGAATAGCAATCTGTGCCTTGAAATATTATTTTGCACCATTTGACTTTCTCTAATTCTACTCTGAGAAGGTGATTTACTTTTAAATAAAAAGGATATCTTGCTATCTAACTAATGTCTCTGAAAATACAGATAAGAGATTGGAAAGAGTCTGTAGATAAATGTCCATACAAAGCTTAAGGGATTAGCTGAAAACAGCCAATAGGGAAATGCTTTCCACATAGATAATTTTATGGGTGAAACTGGGTTCACCAAACCTTTTCCTAAAGCTGCTAAAAAAAAAAAAATAATAACATTCAAACGTATTTTTTAAATCTCTTCTCTTGGTCTCTACCCTCCCACAGGAAAAATTACTGAAGATGGGTTAAGAAAGACATTTCATCAGCATTAGCAAGGAGAGTTATCAAGTTGACTAGATAGAATATAAACTGAATTGTAAGCTTTGAAATAGTTCTGATTTCAATTGTGGGGATCACGGAGGAAGCAAAAAGTAGAGCCTAGGCTAATATTTTGTTCTCTAATTTAAAGGCCATGAATGTGAGCTAATTACACAGGATACATTCCTCTGTGGAACTAGGGAGAGCTCCACTTTTTTGTGTGTGCCTCTTTCAGGTACATAATGTAGAGGGCACAAAAAAAGAAGATTCTTCCTTCATTCTGGGAAGTCAAGGACATACTATCCCCCTGTGACTACATATCACCAGGCATAAGCGGCATAACCCAAAATTGATTTCTTTTATAATTAGTTCCAAAATCAAGAGAATGTAATAAGTATGCTAATACATTATACAAAGGTTTGAATGGAAAAGAATTAGGAATAAAAATAAGGTAAAGGATTTTAAGTCTGTCTTGGGGTAGTGACTACCGCTAAATGAATTCAAAAGTTATTTAAGTAGTGCTTTGAAGAACATGGAAAGAATGAGAGACCCCATTCATGTTAAATCCTTCTCATATTATTCCAACTGGCAAGTAAGCAAGAATGCATACCAGGAGAGGTCAAAGTGATTTCAAGGCCATGATGCCCCCCTCCCTGTGCAGAAAAACAGTCTGGTTATGGAATTCAAAAAGAAATGAAGGCAGGCAGAGGGACTTGGAATGGTGTAAGAGGGAAAAGAGGTAATATTGAGAACTTCGAAGTGGTGAATTTGACTTTCATGTGGAAACAATTGGTGACATCACTAATATCTTCAAAAGAATGATGACACAATCCAAGTGGCACAAAAGATGGGAAATCTTGTTTTAACATATAGATGCAGAATATGAGCAGAGAAGATAAAAAGCTTGAACCTGCCCATTGATAAGTAGAAAATGAGTCTGTTGGCAGAGTGAAGAGGAAAAGGCCGTTCTTCGTTGGATCCAAAAATAAGACCATTCTTGCTAAGGATCTAAATAAGTGATATATCAACAGAAAGGTAAAAGACAGTGGTAAGCATCTTTGCTTTGGACCTGGAAGAAGAATTATGCATTCTTTGAACTGGGATAAGAAGAAATAGGAAAGGCTTTAGAAGTATGCTAAGCTAAATAATGGGAAGTTAAGAAAAGATGCTGTTCAGTCAGAGCTGGAGATTTCAAGTAAAAGTTGTGATAGTAAAATTCGAACTCACTGCTAAAGTGATAGACAAAAAATATATTGCATTATCCTGAGGAAAACAGAAATAGAGAAAAGCATTGATGCAAACCTCTTCATGTTAATTTCCTTCTTTTCACAAAAAAGTAGATGATAGAAAACTGACCTTCTTACTGGTAATGGTAAATCAGCAGTGAAGCTCAAACTTTAGATAATGTCTATCCTGGGAAGTGGCAGAGTCGGATTGTAAATAGGGTGGGATCACATTTCTGCCCAGGGAACTGTTGGGTAAAAGAGAGTGAACCTAGATTAGACCTGGAATGAACTTTAATAAAAGCGAAAATCTTTACGTTTTACAAACGTTCTAATGTTTCACTTTTCAAGTTTTGCCTCAGAGAGACAAGTTTGCCAAACTCTTTCATGTGCTAATGTCTCAAAGCAAAGTAAACCTTAAACAAGGCAAACAAAAGCTTTGCTTAGGGAAAACAGCATGAACAGCCTTGAAAACAGACACATTAAACAGAACCTAGAGTATGAACTTGACTGTTTTCTTTCCTGTTATTTGATTTGCATGTAAACTATACACTCATCCAATCCTATCTCCACCCTATTAAGGTATTTCCGTTAGATATTTCTATTTATGTTTTTCAAGAGGAAGAGAACTGTTACTATTTTCTGCAAGGTACAAATGGAAGCTAAAGCAAGTCTATACATCACCAGGCAAATGAGATGGGACGATATGATTGGCTAACTCACACTTATACTGGAGAATATTAAGGCCAGTGATCAACAGGGGGCTTTTGGCTCTCTTGGCATTAAGAACTACACCAGGGATCTGCACACAGCCACCTTTCAAAAATTATTGTCTGTTTCTCTCTTCTATCTAGGGATATCACCATAAATCATTTGATCATATTTTTGCCACTAAGGTCACAGCTAATTTTCATGGAAGGACCATTAGGTGGATGGCATTGATTATTGATTTTGATCAGTTACTGAAAAGCTCAGATTAGATTCACTAGGTGTTTTGAATTGACTACTTAATTGAAATATATAACAATTTAATTAAATATAAAATGCAGACAATTGACAAAACCATTACAAGGAAAAAATTTTTAATGGGATTGAACAAAGGGGTGGTTAGGCTGAATTATTAAGAATGGGTAGGCTGGGCGTGGTGGCTCACGCCTGTAATCCCAGCACTTTGGGAGGCCGAGGCGGGTGGATCACGAGGTCAAGAGATGGAGACCATCCTGGTCAACATGGTGAAACCCCGTCTCTACTAAAAATACAAAAAAAATTAGCGGGGCGTGGTGGCGCGTGCCTGTAGTCCCAGCTACTCGGGAGGCTGAGGCAGGAGAATTGCTTGAACCCGGGCAGCGGAGGTTGCAGTGAGCCGAGGTCACGCTACTGCACTCCAGCCTAGCGCCTTGGTGACAGAGTGAGACTGTCTCAAAAAAAAAAAAAAAAAAAAAAAAAAAAAATGGGTCATGTGAAATAATGTATCATAGCCACAGAGAAGGGCTCGTCATGGCTCAGAGAATATCCAAGTTAGCTGAACTAAGGCTAGCCTTTCTCTCTGCTTTATCAAGGAGTCTTCCAAGAAGAGGAGCTATGTATATAGGGAGAGACTGCTAGGATTTGAATGTAAGGAGAAAAATGACTGAGTGGGTATGGAATGGAATGATCGTATCCAGAACAATAAGAATTTGTGTGGATACTTTGAGCAAAAAGGTGAACTCAGTACAGTTACATTATCTTTTTGAGCCTTAGTCAAAAAGCTGGGTGAATAATATGTATATTTTGGTAGTTTGTGGGGATTAAATGGAGTGGTTGATTGTTTATGAATTACTACAGTGGTGCTTACAGCAAATGTTCCACAAATGTAGCTGGCGTTATTGTTGTTAACATTATTGTGAGGTCAGGCTTGTTTCCCAGATAAAGAAGTTGATTTTTCTGTGTATGCTTGCCTCAAGGCCAGCCATTTCACAATCCTTATTAACAAGCACAGTAATGGAGGGACATAGAGAAAGTAAAGGCCAGAGACTGCAAATAAAGGGCACATGTGTCCCATGCTCACTGCTTCTACACCCAAAGCAGACGTAAGTAATCAGTTGTAGTACTCTCCATTGACCCTGAACACAGCCTCAGAATCTTTCCCATATTCTTTTTCAGGCAGTTCCCAGTTCAGTGATTCAAAGGGAACACTTGTGATAAAATCTGCTTGGTAAAATAGAATTAGCTCAAATGAAATTGCACTTAGGGAAATAGTATTCATGGGGAAAATGAGCAGAAGCTTTTTCATTTTTAAAGGATAAAACAGCTTTGAAGAAAAACGGGAGTTGATTAATGCAATGAGCAAAGTTTGTTCTGAAAGGAGATTCCAAGATTCATAAACCATCCTTTTTCTCAAGTATTGTTTTGTCATGGTAAAGGAAAACACTGAGGCTAGGTTAGGGAAAAGCCATATGCTGAATACAGTGTTTTTGGTAACAGCTGAACAATTGAGGAGACATCAGGTCCTGCCTCTAAGTACTTCACCTTGCTCCTCTAAATGGAAACACAAGTGCCTAAGGATATTTGAAGCATGACAAATGTTGGAGGAGTGCTGATGTAAAGCCCTGTAAAGAATTTCCGTGCCTGATCATATAACAGATGGCTCCCTACAAAAATCGTTTTAATATTAAACAGACAATTCAGGCCTATGAAAAATTCTGCCATAAATCTGTAATTGAAAATATTAAAAAACATCCATTCAAAAAGACTGTAAATTTTTACAAGGAATTTCTTATGCATATCAGAGCTTATATCAAAAGAAGGAGTGTCCCTTATCTAAAGAGGGGATTTCAAATCAATTCAAAGGTCTATAGACTTAAAAAAAAAAAAATCTTAGATGGAAAGAAAGGTGCATGTCTCTGTATGGATGTGTGTGCGTGTGTGTGTGTGTGTGTGTGTGTGTTACTTTGTCTAATTGATCTCACACACCTGTACTCACTGAACACCTTCCTCAGCCCATACTGACCCACAGGCCCTCCTGCTTCTCCTGTCCTTCAGCTCCTTGTGGATTCTATAGTACTCTTGCCCAGCATGGATCCCATGCTCAGACATTTTGGATGACACTCTTTTTAGGACACTCTGGAACATCTGACTTTCTTGATTTCCCACCACTCCTATTGCTACTTTGTCAAGAGCTCTGAAAGTCAAGGCTTTTGAGGACTTAACAGTTTCCTGGATCCTCAAGCTATTGCTGCTGAGATTTCAGTTCAGTAGTATACATGATTTTGTCCAGCCTTCTTTGTTGCTGTTACTTGTTTTTCATTGCTACCCACAACACCTCCCATCAATTCATAGTCCTAAGTGAACTCTCGCCCCATCATTTGCTTGTCTGCCTTATGCATGGATAAAGGAGAGACCTGCCCAGCATCTCACTTCTAGAGAGCGGCTGTCACCTGCTGCCTGGCCCACCTGCCCCTTCACACCTTGTGAAACTTCCTGCTTCAGGCCTCCATGGGGTTGTGTTAACATCTGTAGATTCTAGCTTCTCTTAGATCAGAACCCCAGGAGTTCAAGACATTTTAGGAGAGATGTGGACAAACTCTTAAAAAATTAAATAGTTATATATTTGTTTAGTATGATTTTTTAGAAAAGTTATCAAAACCATAATTGCATGGGCTTTTTAATTATTATGTTTAAGGGAAGGCTAAGGAAAAACAGGGACTCCATTTAAAGTTGACTCTGAAGACTCAAGGTAAGGTGAAGGGAGGATGCAAAACAAGGGCACCAGATGCTAATCTGAGGAAGACTGTGTGGAATGAAGGGATGATTGATGGTCTAAATTAGAAAACATAAAGGCAGTCATCTGCACTGGACATGTGTGTGTGTAATTGGCACATGGTATTATAGTCTCTGTCCACCTCTTTTGGGTCATAGACTTTTGTCTTTCCTATACAGGCATTGCAAGACATAGCATTTCCAATTTCCATGCTATTGAGCTAGGTAATACGGCTCTTTAGCCCTTCTACTGTACCATGACAGCAATAAAATCTCCTAAGAGTTTAGGAGTCAACTGATTTTGCTTCCACACAATTCTCCAGTGCTTTAGAGAGCCATAGCAACTAAAGAATTTACTGGTGTTTGGTGGTGGTTGTTATTGGCTTTCTTTTTGTTTATTTTGATTTATTTACTTTATACTTAACAAAAGCAAGGAACATCAGTGAAGAGAAGGGTGGTCGGCCCCAGTTGTCCTTTGCTTCCCGAATAGGAAGTCTTCTGTTAGCATCCATTAACACCTTAGGGGACTCTCAAATCAACATGCCTTTCCTGACCCAGATAGGCCTGTGATCATAAATGGTTCGATTGGAGGGAAGATTAATAGTTCGATACTCCTTACTTAACACGGGAGGGGATTTAGGTTTAAGTTGTCACACAGTAAAGGCTTCAAAATTTTTACTTTAACAGCTGCTTACATAGAGCTATGGCAAGACTTATTCCAGGCACTTCACTAATAGAGACGGATTTATTTTAATCTCCTTAACTCCACGACTAAGTATACTTTATGTCCCCATTTTCAAGTTGAAAAGATGAGGCACAGAAAAAAATATATAATGGACTCGCAACCCTACAAAGAGAGGAAATTTGAACTAGGATTCTCATATTTTCCACCACTATCCAAGGCTGAAAACTACTAAAAAGGGGACAGGCCCTCATATGCAGATTTATCTAGACTCTAAAAATGAGATGGAAGAATAAAAGACAATGGTATGTTTACACTATGCGGTCCTCCAAGAAGAATCAGACATGTGGTCCTCTAGACACACACACACACACACACACTCACACATGCACATATAGGGTTGACTTCATAGATGTGCGATCTGTGCAGTCTCACAGGCCCTGCACTTAGAAGGACCTTCACAAGTAGTTTAAAGTTCTGCTGTAGCCATCTTGAAATTCTTTATGATTTTAAACAAGGAATGCTGCATTTTTATTTTTCATTACGCCCTGCAAATGATGCAGCCAGTCCTACATGTATGTGTGCACACACACAGAGACACTGAAAACAGGTGTGTTTGGAGTAGGAGGAGTCCCTATACTATTTACTACTTGAAGGCAAAACTGTAGCTGTGTACTGGTATATCCCAGATAATTCACCAGATAATTAGAGGGAATGAATGGAGAGATGACACTGTATCTGTGTATGAGGAATAATAGAGCAAATCTGTCAATGAGTGACCAGTCCCTACACTGGGGGCAAATCTGCTTATCTAATACCCTCATAGCATCAGCAACATACCTGCAAAATATGCTTATTTCGAGAGGCTGACAGCAGAAATATTCTGTGGTGAGGTCACAAAATTTAATGAACACCACTGCTAACAATAGCTAGTTCTTTTAATTTGCCTACAGTTATGTAGTTATAGTTCATACTTCTGAAGATCAATATAAATTTGCTGATTAGGAGAAAGATAAATAATTTGATCTAGATTAAATTTAGTTCAACCACAAAATTTAAATAGCTTAATTTTTCTGGGCTGGGAGGAAATGTTGTGTCCTTAAAGAACCTATTGCTTCTCCTGCTTCTTTAAAATGTCATGTGGGCCGGGCGCAGTGGCTCACACCTGTAATCCCAGCACTTTGGGAAGCTGAGGCAGGCAGATCACCTGAAGTCAGGAGTTCGAGACCAGTCAGACTAATATGATGAAACCCCATCTCTACTAAAAATATAAAAATTAGCCAGGCGTGGTGGCATGTGCCTGTAATCCTAGCTGCTTGGGAGGCTGAGACAAAAGAATTGCTGGAACCTGGGAGGCAGAAGTTGCAGTAAGCCGAGATTGTGCCACTGCACTCCAGCCTGGGCAACAAGAGCAAAACTCTGTCTCAAAAAACAACAACAAAGTCGTGTTTCGGGGCAAGGAATGGGAGGGAGGTTGGGTAGGGGAGACACATGCTACTCCTCAGGTGTGTGCTGGCTAGAATCCTCCTGGTCTCTGGGATACTCTTTGCCCATTGGTATCATCCTTGCCCTGTTGTCTTTGGATGCCATCTTCTAAGGCTAATTTAACTTAGAATTCATTTTTTTTTTTTTAAGACAGGGTCTCATTCTGTCTCCCAGGCTGGAGTGCAGTGGTTCAGTGCAGACTTGAACTCCTTGGTCTCATGTGAGTCTATAGGTGCACACCACCACACCTGGCTAATTTTTATTTTTTGTAGAAGCAAGGTTTTTCCATGTTGCCCAAGCTGGTATTAAACCCCTGGGCTCAAGCAATCCACCCACCTCAGCCTCCCAAAGTGCTGGGATTATAGGTGTAAGCCACTATGCCAGTTCAAGCTTCCATTTTTGTGACTCAGTTTCTCTAGCTGAGTCATCTGTCTAGTGTTTTGTATGTGGCAGTTCACCCCCAGCATCTCCCTTAGTAGACTCCGTGGAATGCCCATTGGCTTCCACCCAAAATCTGCACCATCTAAGAAGGAAGAATAGCTTGGGCATACTAAACTACAGGAGCTCCTTTCTCTAAGTCTGTTCATTTCCATGGCTCTGCCCCAGGGCAGTGGGGACAATGCGTCTTCTTTACCTTGAGGAATGTCATACTGATTTAATAACACATCTCCCTCTGTCTTTTAGCCTAAACCCAGAGAGGGCAAAACCAAGATGTTTATGTCCGGTTGCAACACCTCCTTTCCCTGTCTCCTTTGCTTCTCTCTTCCTACTGTTTTCAAGGACAAGATGTGAGGTTTTTTTTTATTAATTCTATGTCATATCTTTCTTCTTTCTGACTGAAGATTAGCCTTAAGGACAGACTTGGCCTTGACATGATAAATGGAGCATGAAGAAATTTGGAAAAATTCTTTCTCAAGAAAATAATCTGGTTTGCGAGATATTCTTATTGCACGATCCAACCTAATGTCAAGAGTTGAATGTTACCTCCTGTTTGTCTTTGCATACGTTCTACTTTAATTCCTAAGCTTCCCTCAGACAAATAGATATTGAGAACAGATTTAGAGTAAAAGTCTTATACTCAGAAAGGTAAAAAAGAAAACAACATTGTTTAAAATTATTCTATAAAAACTGTACCATCATGATCACTCTGCTTTAGGAATACACAACAACAGTGATATCAGTGATATCTTCTTTTTCTTTCTTTCTTTTTTTTTTTTTTTTTGATACTTTTTCAGACTGGAGAGCAGTGTCACAGTCATGGCTCACTGCAGCCTTCAACTTCTAGCTCAAACAATCCTCCCGCTTGAGCCTCCCAAGTGACTAGGACTAGAGCTAGGGGCGATCACGCCCATCTAATTTATTTTACTTTTTGTAGAGATGGGTCCTCACTATGTTGTCTAGGCTGATATGCTATCTTCTTAGAATATATGTCCTTCCCTTGGACAAAGGAAGGCTATGTGTCAGTTATGTAGCCTTCCTCTTGGTTTCACTTGCTGGTCTTGTACAAGTAAATCTCATTTTATTGCACTTTGCTTTGTTGCATTTTGTAGATACTGGTATTTAAAAATTGCAGGTTTGTGGCAACTCAGCATCTACCAAGTGTATAGGCGCCATTTTTCCAACAGCAGGTGTTCATCTCGAGTCTCTATGTCACACCTGGATAATTCTCACAATTATGTTTTGTTTTTTCCTACATAATGAAGGTACACTCCTGGCCCACCCTGTAGTTAGACATATGAGTAATTCTGACCAATAGGCTACGTGAAGAAATAAGATGCTTGACTTTCGGACTGAAGCATAGGAGAGTAGTCACGACAATCGGCAGCCCATGTATTCCAGATAGTACAGCTACAGGATGATGAAGCTGCTGCATCCTGGGTCCCTAAGTCGTATGTGGATCAGAGCTGCCCCAGCAAACCTGCAATGGAAGTGAAGTGAGAAACTTTTGATGTGTTAAGTCTCTGACATTTGGGAATTACATTTTCACTGTGGCATCATCTAGCCTAATCTGACCAACAGAAATGAAATGGGAAAAGGACTAAAGGCACATGTCTGTTTCCTCCTGCCTACTCTTAAGGAGATTTTAAGGAAGTCTCACTCAACATTGTTAGGCTGCTCCTATGGGCATGGAAGGCTAAGAAATACCATTTTTTAACAGGACATATGCTGCATCCACTTTCATCAAGAAAGATAGAAGGATAACTATCGGGCAGGCAACTAGCATGGTTTGTCACAATCTACCTCCTTGCTTACCTATCATTCAGATGCACCCTTATTTCTAGTGGGATGGAAACAAGGCTTGTACCAGCTCACAAATTCCAGCTGTTAAAATTTCAAACATTTTGTGAGTTGATTGTAAGAGATAGCCATTATTAAGAATTAATATATAAACTAGGCATGATGGTATACAACTGTAGTTCCAGTTACTCAAGAGGCTAAGGCAAGAAGATCATTTGAGACCAGAAGTTTGAGGCTACAGTGAGCCCTGATCACACCACTGCATTCTAGCCTGGGCAGTAGAGCAAGACCTTGCCTCTAAAACAGTATAAATAAAACAAATTATATAAATTTACAGTTAAATGAATGGCATTAAAAACAAAGGTAAAATATACTCAAAATTCACAACTTCTTAATTATTTTACCACATTTTTCTATTATCTGTGCATCCATCATATCTGTATAATGAGATACTTCAAAGTGATGTGATAAATGCATTTCGCCCAGCTCCACCCTCAATGACATCATGTTGGTATCTTGAAATCAGCCATGGTGGGAGTAGTTACACCACAAGATTCAGCAAATACTGTAGATCAGGGCTTGATCTTATTGTTTATTGATTGTCTAGACTTAATGATAAAGAAAGTATTACTAATGTAAATTAAACTAAACGTATATTATGACAATAGCCTCTACATGGAAAGTAGCACCAAAAATTGAGGAAACATTCTTTCAGTATTTGACAACTAAGATCTGAAAAAAGTTGCTTTCCTCGCTGAATAAATGAATTCTGATATACGTCTTCATTACACCTTCATTGCTTCATTTTCATCTTACTCATAAAAACATAAATATATCAATCAACATTCATGAGGGAATTACACTTATTTGCAATTGTTTTGTCAAAAAAACATTCTGTAAGAATCAATTGGCCATAAGGAGTTTACGATAAACAGTATTGTATATATTATTTGTAAGTTATGAGATATACATACTTTATATCAATAAACATACAGCGCGTGTGTGTGTGAGTGTGTGTGTGTGAGAGAGTGTGATATACACAACCCTATCTCAGCTGGTTGTTAAACATTTATCAGATCCCCAGTTTCTTTCCAAAGAACATCCCAAGTGAGATAACCTCAAAGGCTCCTGTGCTTCTTGCATCCAGCTTGAAATGTAGGTGACATGGGAGATACACAGTCTTTCCATCAGATACAAATGGAACGTTGTTTGATTGGTTGGTTTTTATGTGTCTGCTAGCCTATAAACCAAAGGACAGTTGGTCTGCCCTCCATGTTCAATAGTGGATTAGAAGCAGGACTACCATAATAAGCACTCATTTTGAAAAGAGAGGCTGGAAAGTGCACAGTCATCAGTTATTAAAGCACACAGTCATCACAGAAATTAAGCAGTTCTGCTTGACAAGAGTAGCAAAGGCTTCCTGTCATGCCATGGGTAGGTTCCTTGGTGGGCCAATCTGGCTGAATTTGTTTATTCTCTCTGGAAGGATCTACTAGAGTTCCTCTTTCCTTCCTCTTCTGGCTCTTCCCTCTGATGTGGCGTGGTAAACATGCTCTTCCTAGGGCTACACAGCATTCAAAGCCAACTTGCTATTGGTGTACTTTTAGTAACCAGGGACTATTTTAGGGATTTACTAATCATGGAGAATCTGGGGACAGTCTTAGGGAGAAGGAAGTTCTTTGGAAATATAGTTCGCTTTAAACTTAGAACAGTTTTGCTTTATTTGCCCCTGGTAAAGTCCACATTTAAAAATAACAGTCGGCTGGGCATGGTGGTTCATGCCTATAATCCCAGCACTTTGGAAGGCCAAGGTGGTTGGATCATCTGAGGTCACAAGTTTGAGACCAGCCTTGTCAACATGATGAAACCCCTTCTCTACTAAAAATACAAAAATTAGCTCAGGATAGTGGCAGGCATCTGTAATCCCCCTACTTGGGAGGCTGAGGCAGGAGAATCACTTGAACCGGGAGGCAGAGGTCACAATAAACCAAGACCACACTATTGCACTCTAGCCTGGGCAACAAGAGTGAAACTCCATCTCTAAATAAATAAATCAAAGAGGTTATCCAGATGTGGATTTCAAGCCTGAGGAATCTCCTCTTTCATGTACAGGTCTCCATGCTCTGCCCCTCTTTCTTGCCCTGGACTCAATGGCTGTTGTCCAGCAGCAGTTAGAAGCAATCAGTTCCCGGTGGGAAAGCAACATCCCAGACCCCATCACTACTGGCAGCTTTGTGCCTTCTTCCAGTGGAGCACCAGTATGTAAATAAATAGCCTTATTTAGCCAATTACCTGCAATACCAGTAAAGCAGGCAACAATCAAATGTTCTGCCACTACCTAACACATATCAGCAGCTTTCTCAGTTAAAGTCTCCAAGTGCTTATCACCCAAAGCCCCATTCTACGTCTCTCACAAAGTCAGTTTCATATTTTAGGATCACTGAAATCATCCCACTTTTAGATACCAAATTTTGTTATCAGTTTGACATTATATTCGGCTTTGAAAGGTAGAAAATGAAAAAAAAGTTTGAACATATTAATGAGTTTGTTTTTTCCACAAGCTGGTGCAGCACTTCACCCCTGAGTCAAGGGCATGCTCTGCCTCCAGCATTGTGTCCGTCATTCAGTAGGGGAAAGGCAGAATCCAAAGGGTGCATGCAGAACTGATCTAGTCCCTGTAGGAACATTACTGAAAGCCCCTTATCCAAAATAATGGCTATAATAATGAATAGTAAAAATTATAATTTCTGGTAAAATGTATCAAGATATCACCATAAGAGGAAATCTAATAAAGCTACACTCAGATACATTAAGTTCATGTTTTCCTGTAACTAATTGTTAATTATCTTTTTACTATAACTGGAATAATTTCCAGAGAAATCTCTGTATTCAGTTGCCAAGGGCAACACTAATGTCAAATTTTTGACTTGGTAACCACAGTAGAACTTTTATAAGATGGATTATAAAAACCAAAATTGTCTATTGATGATTGGATAAGAGACCTGACTCAACATTACGGTCTTATAGCAATCTCTGCATTTTATAAATTCAAACAGAACTGCCCAGCTGGGATGCAGTAATTTCATTTTCTCTAAAATATCAGTGTAATCAAATAAAAGGGAAAATGGCCCCAGGAGAAGTTCTCTTGCTATTAGCAGAAACATATATAAAACTATTCTCAGAAAAGGGCTGTTAATCTTGTCATTGGAAAGGGCCCTAAAAAGTCACTTATGCCATCTTGGGTAGATAAATGAGTATCCTAACCTTAAAAATATATCCAAGGAAGAAGTTTCAAACTCTTCTGTTGGCTTAATTATTATGGGAACTGCCTTGGAGCAATGTTGAAAAACGTTGATGGTGCAGTTCTTTCAACAGGTATTTATTGAGCATCTACTGTGTTGGTAACATAGTAAGAGAAACAATGAAATATGAGATATAATTTTTCACGGCAAAGAGATTATAATGTAGTTGAACAGATAAAACATGAAGAAGGAAGAATTTGCCACAGAAAAGGGTATGAAATGACCTAAAAAGAATCCCTTGAAGGAGGGTGACTCTGTTGAGCTTTAATAATCAGAATTTGGAACATGAATCTCAGGATAGAGAACATTCCCATGCATCCAGTTTTATCAGGTTCTCCCTGACTCTCATCCCTGGCACCTCTCTTACCCCTACTTCCTTTCTGTCTCCTTTCTTGCCTTGGTTCAAGCTTCAGTGATTTTCCACCTAAACTATTATGATAGATACTGAATTTGCCTTCATTTCTCTAGTTTTAACCACCAATGTCTTTAGCAACCCATACTCAGCACTGTAAGGAAGTGATCTTTAAAATAGTGATCTGATGGCTTTTTCCAGGCCTGGGATTAGGGTAAGACAAAGGAAGCACTTGCCTGGAGGGTAAAATTTAAGGGGCCTTAGAAAACTCGGGAATCAAGATAATTAACTTTTTAATGAAACATTTTTTAACAATCAAAATGAATGCAGAAGATCCATGATGAACAAAATGTCAAAATTTTAAATAAAAATAAGATCTAACAGTGCTACACCAAGCTATATTGGATCCCGAAACTAAAGTAAAAATGTATGTTTCTAGATTCATGTTTTTATGTGTTCTTAAAATGGTTGTTTTACAGAATATTAAAGTAATTGAAAAAATATCAAAGTTGAAAAATGAGTATATTAGAACTAAACATTATTTTATCCAAATATTTTATTTTTAATCAAAAACATAATTTATTATAATTTTAATGCTTTGGTTTTAATGAAAACAAAGTCATCAATTCAATAATATTTTTTAAATGTCTTTGCCTTGATGCCTTTGCTCATATTACTACTTCTGCCTGGACTGCCCTTGCTCAAATGTATATCAGGGAGATGATTATACATTTTCTATAAATAAGCTTTTCCTGAACCATCCTTCCCTACCCTTTATTCCCCAAATCAGGCAGAATACACCACTTTTCCTTTCTGCTTTTCACTATAGTCTGTACTTACCTCTATCAAAGAACCAGTGGCATTTCAGACATACGTATTTTATTATTTGCCTTTTCTAAAATAGGACTACCTTATATACACTATGGAATACTTTGCAGCTATAAAAGAGAACGAGATCATGTCCTTTGCAAGGACATGGTTGGAGCTGGAAGCCATTATCCTCAGTAAACTAACCCAGGAACAGAAAACCAAACACCACATGTTCTCACTTATACGTGGGAGCTGAACAATGAGAACACATGGAGACAGGGAGGGGAACAACAAACACGGGGGCCTGTCGGGTGGTGGGGAGAGGAAGAGCATCAGGATAAAGAGCTAATGGACATGGGGCTTAATACCTAGGCAATAGGTTGATAGGTGCAGCAAATCACCATGGCACATGTTTACCTTTGTAACCTGTGTGTCCTGCACATGTATCCTGGAACTTAAAAATAAGGCAGGTATTGTTTTTATTTATCATGGAATCCTTGGTGACTAGTATGATGTCTAAGACTCTGTAGATACTTAATAATATGTGCTGAATGCCTAGATTAATAGACAAACAAGGGTGAAAAAGTACTAAATATAGTGGAAGAAAAGTAGAAAAGCTTTGTTGGAAACTTAGAAGCTATTTTAGATAAAGCCAAACATTTATGTTAAATTACAAAAATTCATAGTAAATTACTGCAAAATAGACAAGTCAATTTAATTAGTTGGTTAATTAAATGTACTTAATTATTTAGCATGTCTAATCTGTTCACCCTCTATTGAAGGACGAAAGAACTTCAGGCAGGGAGACAAAGTAAAGGTCTATTGTAATAGTTTGTGTCTGACGTGATAAGCGTCTTTAAAAAGGTAGTGGAAGAAGAAAGAAAAAGCAAAATCTGGCTGAAAAGTTAAGAAGAATTATTTCATTGGATCTGGTAAAGTGAAAGTGGAATGCCGTAAGAAACAGTTATATCTCAGTGCAATTTTTTCTTAAAACATAGCTAAAGCTTCAGGCATTATTCAAGGCCAAGGTCCTTGTCGACATCTAGGGCCATTTTATCTTTTCAGCCCTAAGGCACCATGTCATAGTCCCACAAGTTTTTCATGGACCCATGAAAGTGTGTGAGACATTAAAAACAAAAAAATAATCGTTGACTCCAAAAAAACAGGAAAAGAACATTGCAATGTTGAAATGAACAAGTGTTTGATTCACCCTCCACGGAAACGTTAGAAACATTACAAATATTTTATTGGCTGCACAATATTGCAAGTAAGACTACAACATTGAAATTAACAAGTGTTTAATTAAATGTCTCTAGATTGTGACATTAGGTCAACTAGTTGAGGGCAACTCCACTCAACTCATATTTTATGTTACATTTAATGTGGAATGAGTGCATTTTAATATGTGTAATAAAAGATAAGAGGGCCTCCAAAAGTAAGAGTTCCCAGAGCCTATGAACTACCAAAACAACACACACTCCCATGGTGCTCATCACAGTGATCATTATCTCTGTACCTCAGGTGGATTCTGAATGCTGGGTCAATGTCCGTAGGAAATGGCTCCAATTGTTTATACTAGTTTCTAAGTGTCTGAATCGGAACCCTAAATGAGAATGTAAAATGAAATACCATTTCCTTAGTCTATTTTTTCAAAGTTTATATTGTGTTAATTTTTAAAAGTAAAGTTTAAGGTGCATGTTTCAGGCTGGGCACAGTGGCTCATGCCTGCAATCCCAGCACTTGAGGAGGCCGAGGTGGGCAGATCACTTGAAGTCAGGAGTTGGAGACCTACCTGGCCAACGTAGTGAAACCCTACCTCTACTAAAAATACAAAAATGAGCCGGGAGTGGTGGTGTGTGCTTGTAGTCCCAGCTACTCAAGAGGCTGGGGCGGGAGAATCGACTGAACCTAGGAGGTGGAGGTTGCAGTGAACCAAGCTCACACCACTGCACTCCAGCCTAGGTGACAGAGAGACTCTGTCTCAAAAAAAAAAAAAAAAAAAAGCATCTGTTTCAATGAAAACAAAAAGCAAATGCTATTGATGGTCAATAGTAACATAGTAAATGTTTGTCAGTAATTGGCATTTTAGCACAAGAGGATGAGCTGAATTTATCTACAAGTGCTTATGCAATGCATCCTTTGCTTTTACTCTGCCCAGAATGGGGAAGCTGGATTTGGATACAATGGATGGGAGGTACACCTAGGTTGAGCTTAGTCATTGACCATTAGAATGGTCCATAAGATCAGTAACTAAGAACATTATCCAGTTCTTTAAACTGTCTTATAGTGTAGCATCCACAAATTGCTGTTCCTGTGCCCTTTTAACAAGCCAGTTCCTAGGGACTTTGTCTTAAACAATGTAAACAATCAGTTTACACAGCACTGATCTTTTTCAAGTCCAGTTGACTTTTCACTGTGACAGTAGCATATATAGGTGGCACGAAGTGCCAGGAGCAGCAGCATCTCATTGGCGAAGGCCTGGATCCTATCTACGGAACTTCAGCAGGTATGATTGATATGTTGGCAAACACCAAAGGCAAGCTGCACTGTAATTCCACTGTACTGAATCCATGTCTCTAGTAACTAAAGTCACCTCTGGAAATAGCTATTTGAACACCACTTTTCAGATAAGTATATTTAAGCAACTGTACCTGACTGATGAGGGAAATGGACATTTAATTCACAGAGAGAGAGAAAATGGATTTTGCTTTCAAGGGGATTTGACTTTGAAAAAAATGTAATTTGTGTTCGGAACCATTTAATTCTGGTTTTCTTTACTGAGTCTTCTGAACTAAGCTAATCTTAGGTATCAAATCGTTGGAAATACTCATTTGATCAGTTGTTTTATGCTATCACTACAAAAAGCTTACATTTTCCTAAAATTTCTACTAATATTTTGTCAGAAAGTCCGTATATCCACAAACACCTGCCCTCTGCTTGATATTCACTCTTTTTCTCCCTCTTACAGATCAAACAGTTGAGGCACAGTGATTTCCCCAGGGTCACACAGTTCTTGGGTGCTAAAGCTCTTACTAGATGTTCTATTTTGTGGCTCAGTGAGACCCACCTGGGTCTCAATGTACCCTTAGCTATTTCTTTTATTTCTTAATTCCAGTTCTGTAAAGGCCAAATAGAACTGTTCATGTTAACATTCAACAAAAACATCTGTTACAGGCAGTTAGTGACTGACTAGTAATATTCATCTTCTCTTCCAGATCTAAATTGGACCTGGGAGAATTTCTACATTTGCTGGTAAACTATTAAAGGCTCCATATTGGGGCATTTTCCTGAGAGAAGAAATAGCTCACATATCTTTTCTTAACGCCTATGAAGAAAATTGCCCCCAGATGGTAGACTGTGACTTCTTATGGGAAGGAAAGGAGGATTTCACAAAAAGTGGAATCTCTCTTGCTTGGTTAAGATGTCAACTCATTTTCCCACTGCCAGATTTAACAACGATTTATACCTGTATCCACGCAGTCTGCCTCTTCTCCTTACAATGGACAGGCTGAATCCACTCCCATCTAATGTCCCCCATTCCACTTGTGTGCAGAATCCCTTTCCTATTCCCCAGCTCTCCTCCTGTAGCTATTCCTTTTCCCCTGCACTATCAGATTTTTTCTCTCTCCTGGATCCTTCAGATTAGCATACATAGAGGTTATATGTCCCATTTAAAAACAAACTTTTATTTCATATCCTCTCTAGCCATGTCCTATTTTTCTGCTACCTTATTGCAAAATTCTTTCCAAAATGTCGTCTGTACTTCCTGTTTTCTTCACCTTTTATTCTCGTCTCAGCCCATACAAATCAGATTGCCATCATGACAGCTCTGCTGAAACCAGTCTTAAACAACGTTGTCAAAGCCTAGAGTGACCATATGTTCATGTTTGCCCACGACAGTCTCAGCTTACACCTATTGTCTTGGCAAAATTATTAATAACTTTTCTCTCACTCTTAAAAATCCATGGGCTTGAGTATAAATTATGTGGATAATAAATCGTCCAACCAATGACCTGCATCTTGCAAATTTGACTGTCACTTCTCCATACTTATTTCTTAACCTCTTTTTGCGGACCTTTAAATGTTGGCATACCTGCAGGCTTTCAACTCAGCTCTCTTCTCTCCTCTCCTCTCTTGTCTACCTGCATTCTCTCTGTAAATTATCACACCTAGTCCTATGACTCTGGGCACCATCTATATTCTAATAGCTCATGAATTTGTGTCTTCATCTATGACCGCTTCTGTAAACCCCAAACTTACCTTTTCTGCCTATTGGAGAGTTCCACTTGTATGTCTAACAGGGCTCTAAACTTTAACATGTCTGAAACAGAACTTTTATTTTCCCTCCATTCTTTACCTTTTCTTCCCTAGTGCCCCCATTCTCTGTTGCCAGAGTCAAATACTATGCATCATCCTGTTAGTTCTCACATTTCTTCACAACCCATATCCAATCTTAAGCAACTTTGACTGCCTCAAAACCTGTCATCCACCTGACTACTCTCCATCTCTCCTAGCATCCCCACTGTCCCGGTCACCCTCCATTCTTATTAGGACTACCAGTGGTCTTTCTGCATCTCTTCCTGCTCTTCCACAGAGTAGCCAGAGTAATACTTTACAGTTGTATATCAAATTATGTTACTCTTCAGGTCAAACCCTCCAGAGACATCCCATATATTGATGAGAATAAAATCTAGACTTCTACCATTACTTGAAAGACCCTGATTTCCTCCACATCTTCAATCTCATTTCTAATCATTCTCTCCTTGCTCTCTCTGCTCTGTCCATGCACAGTGGCCTTTACGCTTCAACTCAAACACACCAAGCTTCTTACTGTCTCTGAACCTTTAACCTTGAGGTCCCCTCCACCTGGAAAACTCTTCCCTGGGCCCCTAATGGGTTTGCTCTCTCATTTCCTTCAGTTCTGACTCTCCAGCTACTATAGTACCCCTATCACGCTCAACTCCTTTACGAGGCTTCATTTTTCCTTCTAACACTTATTTTTACTCCAAATTGTACTGCATTTTTATATGCTTATAGAAATAGAACAAAGGATCCTATCTGTGTTTTTCATCCCTATATCCAGAGTGTCTAGTTTAATATGACCATATAGTAGAATGCTCAACAAACATTTTCTGAAGGAATGAGTCACCCAGTTTTCAACTGAGTGAATTTTGAACAGTCCTTACTTCATCAAGTATTTGCTCCCTTCTGAATTTGTGGGATATTTTGTTTCACTGTCTGCATTTTTTAGATCTGTCTAGTTAAATGATACTCCCACAGCCTGTAAACTCCCAGAAGGCAATGATTGAAGGAGCCAATTAATCTAATTTAGACTCCAAAGAGCTGCACATCAGGGTGCCTGACTTTCCTGTGTCCGTTTTAGACAGGCAGCATGTCCATGTGACTATAAAGACAACAGTGAAGATCTCAGAGCTTAACAGCCCTAGACTCTCTTCCCTGCTGGTTTCTTGTTCAGTCTCCACATACATCTGAACTGGGTTTCACATCCGATTCTAAACCTTCTAAACCTGCCTTTCGGTGAGGGTTGGAGTGGGAAATAGAGTGAGAAATACACGTCTACTCCCCCAACTCCCAAGAGAAATGAAAACATACTGAAACTGTCAGAAGAATAGTCAAGAGTATATGTTAAATAATTTATGTCACATGTAAAAAAAATTAAAATAGCTATCTTAAACCAGTAGAAATAGCTATCATAACTACATTAACTGCATCTAAGTAATCAATGTCTCCTTCTCATCTTCAACTTTTGTCATGGGAACCTGACTCCTTCAAGGCTAGATGCTCAGTTCCCCCAAATGAACACAATTCTCTCTCATGCCTTGCTCTAGACTACCTCCGTTGGTGGTTCATAGGAGTGTGCTACGTTCCCTTCCTGAAAGCCCAAGGCCAAGCAGTGAGCTTTTTGCTGGCATTGAAGCTGGGACAAATGAAGGCCTTTGCAGACTGTGCAGAGTCATCTGGGCACATGCAGAGCTTTGAAGTGCCTCATAATACGGTAAATATTGCAAGCCAACAGCTTTCTAGATTGCAATATAAATAAGGTGGATGATGACAAAATGTTTTAGTATGAAGACATCAGTTTAACTGAAGAAATCATAGCAATTAGGCCTCACCATGACAAGGATGAAAGATCAAGACTGCCTGCCACCTCTGCCCGGTTTCTGCATTTCCCTAAGGAACCTTCTGGCTATGAATTTGGCTGCCCAATTATTCTGAAACCGGAAAAGAAGTGTCTTTGTGTGACTGTACCCCAAAGAAAGTTAATGATTGCTCATGTGATCTTTGCTTTTAAAATATTTATTTCTTTTAACACAGTAATTTTATTTCCTATGAGAATAATAAGCACTATGGTAAAAAAAAAAAAAAAATTGCATAAAAATGTTTATAACAGCATCATTTCTAATGGCAAAAATTTTGGAATAACCATTTTTAGATATCTAATAGTGGTTTGGTAAAACATTTGATTCATTCTTATATATGCTGTCATTTAAAAACATAATGTCTACATGATATAGAAAAATACAACACTGAGAAAAAAAGATAAAACTTTATTTACTATGATTCAAAATTTATAAATGTTGTAAGTGTGGGGGGGTATAAAATACTAGAGAGATACCAAAATATTAATGATTGCATCAAATGATAATTTTAAAAACGGTTCTTATTCTACTTTCTATTTTCCTCTATCTTATATTTTTTGTAATTTCTATATTTTGCATGAGTATATAATACTTTTAAAATCAGAAAAGTGCATAAATTTACATCTACTTAAGTAGTATTTTAGTCAAAAGTTATTTCCTTTTAGAGACATACCACATTTTTTCTATATATTTTCCCCCCATCAGAAAAGTACATTTACTTTGCAGAGGCCACTAAACTCTAAGTTAGTTATAAAAATCATTAAGGATAGAGTCCCTAAGAAGATGCAGTTTTAAAATGTGATGTCAATGAAGGTATCAATGCCATAGTTCAGGAAACTGTAAGACTTTTCATCATTAAGTATGATCTCAGCAATGAAATAATACAATTAAAATTCTTACTCAACATCTAATGCCCAGATGCCTATAACTCATCAGGTGCTTCAGGAGTTAATTTCCAGAAAAATGAGTAAGTAGCATGAATTGTGACATATCTATTATCCTACCCCCTCCCCCTATCTCTGAAAATATCCAGAATTTGCTTTAAAAGCTATGCAAAAATGGCAACCCCCATACAGATAAAAAAGATCAAGGGAGGGAATGAAAGATGAAGCAGCAGTTGAGATAATAGACAAGATAATTACAGAGCTTTAAAAGCCTTGGATTTATTTTTAAGATGTAAGAGCTCTATTTAGAAAAGCCCATAGCTAACTTTATGTGAATCTTGAATGAATTGTTCTGAAACATGTGAATAGTAATAAAATGAAGGAAAGAAGAGTTCGCTTTGTTTTCTGTGCAGTGACTATCCCGACTCTCCCCATGGCTAAGGTGGCCTAGTGATGTTCTGTCCTTTACATGAAAGCTTAATGCCACTCACCTCCCCATAGGTAGATCACAGCTTGGGGTTTTGGAGAACAAGCTATTTCCTTCTCTGACTTTTCACCATGGCCATAAAATAAAATTGCTATGGTTTCAAAAGAATTAAGAAGCATATTTCTGCCTCTCTCTCACTTCCTAAGAAAGGAATAGTAACATCTCCATTGTGAGGTCACAAACAAATGAAACCTTTTCTATGCTTTTGTTTTTAATCTGGTCTGTTTCAGATAGTATCTGCCCTTTTCTCTGGAATTTGCACATTGTCCACATACAGCATTCTGTCCATAGACCATTCTCTGTCATGCTGTGACCTAGAGCTGTGAGTTCTGCAGTCTTCTGTTTGCACTACTTTGGGTTGGATGGGCAAATAGTCATACATGGCCTAGGTGCAAGGACTAGTGAGTGTGTAAAAGCTGATCTTTCGGCCTCTATCTGACTGAGTTGTCTGTTTTTAGGTGGTTCCAAATTAGGAAAAAGAGTTTGACTACTACTTACTTCAGAGAACCCAAAAGGGCTGCATTTCCTTAAGTGGTCTTCAACTTATACTGACATATCCGCATTAGTTCAGGATGGATCTGTTACTTAGGCAACAACGTAAAGCTATATATTGCTAGTATTGCCAATAAAGTGAAAGGTTGAGGTTTAGGCTACAAAATACGTTCTAATTGGCACATATTCTAATTGACACAATTTATAGGTATAATTTATCTGAATGCAGGGTTCTAGAAAACAAAATCTCAGCATCATTGGAAAGGATGGATTGTCTATTGGTGATCTTAGGATTAGAGTAAGCACTGTGGCATCTTGAAGAAGAGAATGAATTAGGAATTTATTTTGAAAAATCATTTATAAGGAATTTTAGTCTATCTCAATCTAGAGTCCAAATCTGAGTGGTAATGTTACGCATTTTCAGCAGAAGACTAAGTTAGAGCCACATTCCTTGAGTGTGTGGAGATGCAGTCCCTTAAGTGTAGGCAAACAACTTCCCTTTAAAACTAAACAGAGTGTATTATGTCAGCCTTGGTCCTTCAGGACATAGATGCTAAGACAGAAGTAAACAAGCAAAGGGCCGTCTGTGTGAGAGAAAATGGGAGACTGTATGCAAGTCTGGCACTGAGTGTAGGGCGAAGGAAAAAGGAAAGATTGAATAGAAGCATCTGAGTAGCAAGGTATCGGGGAGTCCTGTGTCTCCCAGGAATGAGCCTGCCTCAGTATCCCTGCTCAGCAAAGCCCATGACTGAAATCACCCTGGGAAACGTGGCCAGGCACAACTCACAGGTGTGTGGTTGAATTTCAGAATGTCCTAGCTGGGGCCCTTGGTCAAGTTGCTCCCCGTCATTGGGGCCTGCCAAGCACATCATCAAGGCCACCTGACCCAGGATTCGGTAACCAAAAGAAACAAAACTAGATAGTTTTCAAAGCTGTATTCCCACTGTAATCTGCTAACAGTACTTCACCAGTGGAATGTTTACTTACCTAGGAAGCAACTGATTGAGAAAATCACTGTTTTTAGTATGTCATGTACATAACTGAGAAACAGTCAAAGGAAAACCATTTGCTCATGAACGAGACAAGCTCAAAGGATATTCAGCATTTGCCAAGAATCATTCATTAGTGCCCCCCGCCCCAGGGTAAAGTGCTGTGTACAGTATTCCATACTGTTTTTTTCATCAAGGAAAGTGTTTGCTCTGAATACTAGGTTCCTGTTTCCTACTAAATATCTGAATTACCAATGTGTGTGTGGGGGGGTGTGATGCATGGTATAAGAGAACTGAGGAGAGAGGCAGAGAGATTTGAGATCCCTAGAGCTCAAACGCATGTCAGTGCTCAGTCAATAGCTAGTTGGCACATGTGGAACTAAATTTAAACATATGTTTTTGGTTTAAAAAACCTTGTCCTGACTGCCAGAGGAAGAGAGCAGTCTTAAAGTTTGCTTTTAACCATCCTGAATTTATAATAGGGTGGTCATATGAATCAAAACATAATAAAATACATTTATCGGAAACACATTTATGTTTGTACCAGAAGAATAGGGTCATGATAATCTATCTAAAAGTTTTATGGGGGATTATTCTAGGCATTTATTTTTCAAAGCTTTTGCATATTTCACGTAAGCCTGTGTAATGTAATTTTTATAGTGGTTCCTCAGATAAATCATTTTTCCTATCACTGAGATCTTTTTTCATCTGAGTGGATGAGGATGAGGTGATGTTTCTTTGTTGTAAAGTTGAGAATCTGAAATGGTTTATAGGGTACAGCCTCACCAAATCTCCTGATTTTGCCATGCAATGGGATGAGGCACACGTGTTCTCTAAAATAGGTATGCTAGCTACGTAGTCCTGTCCACATAGAATCACTTTCTGATCACCAAGGCAGTCCAAGAGCAGAATATTTGATCTTCAGAACTTTTGACCCTCATTAAATAGCTGTTTCTCAGTTGTGTACCAACATTATGCCTTTCACTTCATTTGATAAAAAATGTTTAAAAGTGGCTGTGTGAAACATACTGTTTCATATTGCAGGGATATTGTTGAGACCATTGTCTATTATATTAAAATATCCCCTCCTTGGAGAAATTTCTTCCATCTCAATTCTTGGGAATATTGTGTTTTCCCCAGTGTACCTGACAAATGCTTCCTTCCAGGCACTTTGAGTCTTGATTCTGATCATGCTTTTCTCTTCGCTTTGGCCAGTAGGAATCTCAAAGGCAAATTCACAACTAAACTTGAATCATTGTGCAGACATCTTACTGCACACATCTTATCTAAAATTTACCCCTATTCTACTCTAGAAGAGTTATTTGTTATTTTAACCTAATGTGTTTGTTTGCAGTTTGTTGCAATTAACTTTTGGAAAAAAATAATATGGTGTAAGTAAAAAACAATGTAAATTTTCTGGAGTTTTACAGTGAACGTAAACCAAATCTAATTCATTTCAGATCCCCAAGAGATTTTCTTCTTTTTCTTATTATCTCTAGGACTGAAAATGGCATTGTACCTCAACTCCTAAAAGGAAGGCAGTTAATCAACAATACAGTATCTTGTGAGGACTCACAACTCTGCTTTACTGAAATGAGACTGTGAGCTAATTTTGACAATAGATACACTGATGCATTCCATAAGTGCATGCCTGTGTGTGTGTGTGTGTGTGTGTGTGAATAACAGAAGATTTTGAGATATGCCAGAAGATAAACAGAAAATGATAACATTTCACCTGGTTTCCCTCTCCTGCCTCTCCCTCCATAAGTTTTTGGTCTTCCAGAGCTGAGTCACATTGACAAGTTCAATTCTCTCTAAAAGCACATCTCTTGTCCTTGCATTGCCGCTGACTCAGGTACCTGAACTCTTTCTTTTGTGTGGAACACGCTTTTACTTTTGAACTCTAACCCCTTCCTTCATTGCCCTTCCCAGCTTGGTTTTCTTCCTTAGTTTTCTTCTGTTCTTCACAGCCTTCAACAGTGAGCAAAGTAACATCTGATGCTCTTGTTACACAGCTTTTTTTTAGAGGCCATTACAAACTTACAGAGATAAAAATAACAATATGAAGGATGTATTGTGCAAATCTTTTTAAAAGCCTGCAAAACAGCAGAAAGAAATCAATTAGAATTGCCATGGCAACTACCAACAATTTTATATGCAAGAACGAAATAAAATAAGAAAAGTAACAAAATAGAAAATGCATAAACCGATTCAAATACCATGAAGTGTTTTTGAAGTAAACACTGTAGAGTGAAGCTGCAAGAAAATAGATTTCATTAAGGTAAATGAAACATAGTTTAACTCTTCATTACAAATGAGCGAGATCTATATCATGAAATAAACTATTAATGATCAACTCTTAATGATATAGTTTTTTGGTTAAAATAATTTTTGGAAAACAAGTTTAGACAAATCAGGAGTAAATTAAAATGTATAAAGTGCAATTAAAAATATTTTTCTAAGTCTATATTTCTTCTAATAATACTGGAAGCTCATATATTAAATTTGATAGCTACAGATAAATTTAAAAAGTGGAACGGTATATGTAACTAAAATACCTGATGGAAATTAGAAAAGAACAGAATTCTTGAACATGAGTGCTGGATTTCTGTCCACACATTCTAGGGTTAAGGTATCGACTTCCTCATCCTAAATCACTGATTCTCAATCCTGACTGCATGTAAAAATCATCTGGGTCATCTGGATGTTTGTATCCCAACATTACAATGTCTGGAACCCATACCAAACCCATTACATTAGAATGTCTGAGGGTGTAATCTGGTTGTTTGCATTTTTAAGGCTTTCACATGATTATATATGCAGCCAGTGTTGGGAAACAGGGCTGAATCCATTCCTTAGCCTGCTTGCACTCTTACCTACCTACAGTATTATCAGGAAATTTCGTACTTCCCTGTTTGGCTTCCTGTGCATGGTAGGCAGAATAGAGGCCCTCCCAGTAGTTGTGTTTCCTAATACCTGGAACCTGTGAATGTTAGGTCTCATGGCAAAGGAGAATTAAGGTTGCAGATGGCTTTAAGTTTGGTAACCAGCTGACATAAAAATGGGAGAAATATCCAAGTGAGGTCAATATAATCACCAGGGTTCTTATGAGTGGAAGAGAGGCAGAAGAAAAAGAACCATAGAGGCAGCTGCGTAAGGACACAGCCTCACTGCTGAAGGAAGAGGTCACAGCAAGATATGTAGACAGTCCTCAATTGCTGGAAAGGCAAAGAAACAGATTCTCTACAGTCTCTAGAGGGATGTGGCCCTGACAACTCCTCTATTTTAGCCCTACGAGACCCATTTCAATCTTCAAACCTACAGATTTGTAAGATAATGAATTTGTATTGTTTTAAGTCACTAAGTTTGTGATAATTGGTTATCACAGCAATAGAAAACCGATACATTTTGTCTCTATAAATCATCCCCCCAAATCCTGGGTCTTATGTAAGTCCAAAAAAGTCAGTACAATTTAAACATCTAAGACGTTTTCCACACTCCTGCCATGTTGCTACTGTGAATCTGCCCTTCGCGGTCCCATGGAAGATTCTTGGTCACTCTGAAATACTGCCTCACCATCCAGATTCCCATTCAGGCCTCTGCCGTCCTTTCAGAGATGCAGCTGCATCCATCTCAATCTTAGCCAAAAGTTCCCCACAGCTTTTCTTGCTTAGCTTCTCCAATGGCCTCTCTTCCTTTCAGGAATCTATACTCAGGGTTTATAAAACTTTTACTTTTCTAACCTAAAACATAAGTTGCCTGATGAGACCTCCTTTTTAGGGGTGAAAAACAACTTTTTTCAAGAGGCAGTTTCTATGTTGCCTGTCCTCTGTAATTGCTAGGTACACAGGCCTTCATCTTACCATCACTGCAGGACCATGTGTCCTGCACCTACCTCTGGAAGTAGCCTGTACCTATTTCTGGAAGTAAAGCTCACTTCAGTGCCACGAGGACTTCCTCTTCTCCCTTCTTCCTAAACGTGAGTTCCAAAGTTGGTTATCTGGCATGTCCCTTCTCATATGGAGTCAAAAACACAAATCAATTCATCTCCAGAAGAGCATTCTATCATAGGGGATCTCCCACTGTAACCTGAGAATCGCAGAGGCTCACAGTTAATGAGAGGAAACCACAGTTAAACTGGTTCTTATTTTTCACAGAATCTTTTGGCTCCTAAGCAAGGTTTATATGTCAACCAGCCTGGGGTGAATTAGAGAGGTAATGGAAGGACTATCTGAATTTAAGAAAGACATCACCATTGAAGATATTACTCAGAAAATAACATTGATGGTTCCACTGTGACATGGCATCCTGTGTGTGATGGTAATCTCACCTTTTGCCTACTTACTGCACTGGAGTTCATCTCCACCGATACCACCATTCAACCTCTATGAGGAAACACGATATTCACTGTTAATAGTGAAAGCTGATACCTGAAATTTCATTCTTCTTACCACTTCCCTTTCCTCTGTAGAGAAAGCACCAGGTGTACTTCTAATTCTGTCCTAACACAGGGATAGCTGTGTGTTCAAGTATAATGATGCTATTTTATAGTTGTCCCTGCCTTGAAATAAAACATAATCAGTAAGGAATTCTTGAAAACCTGTAAGTGGAAATTGCAAAGTGGACATGTCACTACAGTATATGAGGAGCACCTGGTAGAAGGGCAGTGAGCTGGGAGTGGGGGCAGATTTGGGAAACAGGGAGAGAGCAGACTTATAAGCGAGATTGATTGAGTGCAAACCAGTGAAAGCTTGAAATTTATGTTTATTATTCCTTTCCTTTCAAGTTCCAGAGTCAGGGATTTTGTTGTGGGTGGAAACTGTACTGGGTTATGGTATGTAAATTACATTTCAATAGAGCAGTTAATTTTTCAAAAGGTACTGGGTACCTGTTTCAGCTTTAGATCCAGTGTTTCCTGTAGGTTGAGAGTGTGCTGGAATCCTAGTCCAATTTCAGGAGAAAGAGGCAGCTTAATGAGACTGGAGGAGTGGATGCATTCTGTTCTTTATTCCTGTCCCTTCAGCCAAGTGATATGCACTACTGTTTAATTTAATCCACTCTGTCTCCTAGAACAGACAAAGCTTATTTAATGTCATGCAAAGTGTTTACCAATGCAAGAATCAGCTTCAAAAGTGAATATTTTAAAGTCTCTAATGGGCTTTGCTTAGAACTAAAGGTTATGAAGGAAAGTATTTTGTTTTGATTTTCTCTTCAATATTGAGGGGGCTAATACTGGTAAATGTTGTAATGCAAATAAGTTAGAATCCTGAGTGTCTTTGTAAAGCCAACAGAAAACATGGAATCCTTGTGGGGAAAATTACGTAAGTAGGTTATCTGGAGTACTCTAAATGAATAAATAGTGTGCTGGGGAGACTGTATACACATAATACATGTTGGGAAGTTCAACATATGTTCTGTATAATGATTGGTAAATATGTAAGACTCTAACAGCAACAACAATTCAAAGAGAAGTATATACACATGCCTTCCTGAAGTTAGCAGATTAAAAACATAAGGTCTGATTGTTCTTTTTTTTTTTTCTTTTTTGTCATTTTTATGTTGACATCAGGAAAATACGTTGCAGTGATTTTGGTGCTACCCAGGCCTCAGTTTGGGGACCAGCTCTACCACAAACTAGCTTTTTGAACTTTTCAACCCTGGACAAGTTACTTTATCTCTCTAAATCCCTGTTTTCTTATAAGCTTAAAAGTATGAATAAAAAAATACCATGAGTCATTATTGGGAAGAAATAATATATGCAATAAAAATATGAATAAAAAAATACCATGAGTAGTAATAGGGAAGAAATAATGTGTGCAAAGTACCTTGTACATAATTGGTGCGTATTAAATGTTAGTCTCCTCCCTTCCCTTTAATAAGTCTGTTATGCCTGATCACAACTGGAAATCAGTCTTTGGTAAAAATAAGAAAGGAATGAAAGAATTTGAATGGGCCAGGAATGTAAAAGATGGTGAAAGTTTCCTTATATTGTGTGGCAGATAAATTAGCCAAGCCAATAATAAATTGATTTTTCTCAATATACTTCCACTGTACCTAATAAACTCCTTTTCATATTTGTGTTTAGAGATACAGAATATCCCAGAAAAGAAAACAGGACCAAATTAAGTGCTTTTAAGACCATCTTAAGAAGGCTTGCCATTCAGAAAAGCATAAGTAAAACCCTAAAGCCGTGATCTTTGAAGTGTGAGAACATTATATTGATTTTATGCTCCAAACAGCATTTTAAAAAGTTAAATAGAGTAGAATGGAACATTTCAGAGTGCATCAAATAGAATAAGGGTAAGCTTTATTCCATGAAACTATTATTTTAGATACACACATACACCATGCATGCCTGTGTATCAGGTCATAATGTAAAAGGTATTTCTTACTGTGAGTTGTGGTAAGGAAAAAAATATTTAAAAGCCACTATTCAAAAGAAAGAAATAGCTACGTTCCTTTTCAATAAATTAGATTCTCTCTTGGCCTTGTTCAAAGACATGGTGTCATTGCTTTTAGGGAATGTAGACTTCTATCTTAAGATAATATATGTGAATGGTCCTTGAGTCATCTCCAGACCATTCACATTATTTTAGATCATGATGTACTTTTTACCAATATTTCCATACATTTCATCAGGAAAAGATATAAGAAACATTATCAAGTTGAAGAAAAAAATGTAAAAGGATATTTTTATTTTCTTCAGATTCCTAATACCTCCTCTGAAAGATAGTACCAAAAAAATATTATGAGACAGGAAATACCAGATAAACTCACTCTTCTTTCTAAAGAATGTTTTCTGCCTGTAATTTCAGCACATTGGGAGGCCGAGGCGGGCAGATCATGAGGTCAAGAGATCGAGACCAGCCTGCCCAATATGGTGAAACCCCCTCTCTACTACAAATACAAAAATTAGCTGGGTGTGGTGGGGTGTGCGTGTAATCCCAGCTACTTGTGATGCTGAAGCAGAAGAACCACTTGAACCCAGAAGGCAGAGGTTGCAGTGAGCCGAGATCGCGCCACTGCACTCCAGCCTGGCGAAACAGCGAGATTCTCTCTCAAAAAACAAAAATTGTTTTCCTAAATTGTCCAAAAGCCATAGATCAATGAAAGCATTTAAACGCAGAGAGAGATGTAAGATATTGGAAAGGAATTGACTTCAAAAGAGTCTTGGTTAAAAAAGGAAAAACAATTGGGCTATATAGAAGCTAATGCTTAATTAACTCCTACTCTGGGCCTAATATTCCATGAAGTGCTGTAACATAATAACTATTATTTAGCCCTTAAGCAAAGGTAGGTAGTATATATGCCTACTTTACTGAGAAAAATGAGCCTCTGATTGGTTACTAGCCCAAGACACCCACAATCCTGAGCCACATCTGTCTGCCTAATTCCAAGCCGAGCTGTTACTGCCCGGCTTTTTCTTGAAGCACCTGTCCTTCAAGTCCTGCTTCTTGCTTTCCTGCCTTTTTGCCCCATGGAAACCATCCCTTCACTCCTGTTAGTGCTTCATGCTTCCCTTCCATCAGAACTTATTTTCCATATTAAGTTATTTATGTCAAAATGCAGGTAATGATGTCGCACTTCCTCACATTTGTAATAGGAATCAAACCTGTAGCTAAAGAGAATCCTCCAAGGTGAAATTTCAATCATCAGGAAAAAGGTCAGGGAAATTTTAGGGATGGGAGATGGGGAAAGAAGAAAGGGAAAGGAGTATTTTATGATACTCTTGTATCTTAGCAATGCAACTTTGTTCATTGCATGAAAAGTTGTCCAACTTCTAATCTCCCTTCAGGAGCCCCATGTCTCTCCTATGTGCTTTGCATTCCATATCTATTTCAGTCCAGTCTGTTTGTTTACATACTGAGGCTTTTCTTGTTTAAAGCTAAAACAAATTACAGTTAAGTAGGCCACTAAAATGTTTTTTAGACTATCAATTTGGCAGAGACCTCATTTTCTTCTGCCTCTGTAATTCCATTCTGTACACTCTCCATAAATGCACACACAAAAAGCAACTGGCAGATAGAATTAAGAATCCGTGAAAAGAAGTAACCATTGTCTCCCTTCTACCAGTTCTCAGGTTCCTTATTGTAAAGTTGATGTTTGGTCCTTAGATTTTGAGGCCACAGAAGTCCAGTTCTGCCCACAAATAAAGGTACTAGGGTCCTCGTCCTTCACCTCACCAGGTATCAGGATTCTCCTTTGGTCTTACTTGTTCTGGTTTCTCCTTAAAGGATAGCCGCATGGTGATGACTTATTAAAGATGGTTGGATGAGACAGGCATTGAGTGCAGACTGAGCAAATTCCCACAGACTTAAAGTCATGTCAGTATCAGCACAGGCCTCTGGGTATAGGTTTATAATGTTTCTACTAATGCAAAATTATGAGGACAATCCCCTATATTATCACCTGGAAATGTTTTGCTTTTCACATTTAGGTCTATAATTCATCTATAATAATTAACTTACGTTGTGAGGAAGAGGTAAAATTTTATTCTTTTTTTTCATTGAATATCTATTTGTCCCAGTTCCTTCTATTGAAATGACTATCCTTTCCCTTCTTCCCCATATTGCCTCTTTTATCCAAGTTCAAGTGTCCAAATATGTGTCTGTTCCTTTATTCCCTCTGTACTGCCCTCAGTCTGTTTGTCTAGCCTTATGCCAATGCCATACTCATTGGATATCAGATAGAATTAGTCCACTGACTTTGTTATGCATCTTTAAGAAAATCTTGGCTATTTTTAGCCTTATATTTAAAAATAAAATTTTAGAATCAATTTATCCAATTCCATTAACCAATCTGTTGAGATTTTCATTGAGATTCCATTGAATCTATATATAAATTTTGAAAGAATTATAATTTGGATAATTACATTTTCAATTTCCAATATATGTTCATAAGATACCTCTCCAGTCACTAGGTCTTCCTAAATGTCCTTTGATAGATCTTTATAGTTCTGCCAGAAAAGGCATCAGATAGCTTTTATTTAGATGTATTTCTGAGTGCATAATATTTTGGTAATATTTAAAATCAAGCCTTTAAAATATTTTATCTGTTGCCAAAGATATTGATTTTTTGTATTGAAATTTAGCCAGCAAATTTATATATTCAGTTACAAATTAGAATAAATGTATATTATTTTGAATTTTCTGCAACCGTATATTCTGTAAATAATAGATTTTCTATTTTTCCAATGCTTTCTTTTTTAATTTGTTTTTCATTTCACTAGTTTTTGAAGTACAGGTGGTTTTTGGTTATTTCGCTAAGTTCTTTAGCAGGGGTTTCTGAGATCTTAGTGCACCTCTCACCAGAGCAGTGTGCACTGTATCTAATATGTAGGTTTTTATCCCTTGCCCCTCTCTGAAACTTCCCCTCCAAGACTTCAAAGTCTATTGCATCATTCTTATGCCTTTGCATTCTTATAGCTTAGCTCTCGCTTACATGTAAGAACATACAATCTTTGTTTTCCATTCCTGAGTTAACTTCACTTAGAATAGTAGCCTCCAACTCCACCCATGTTGCTGCAAAAGACATTATTTCATTCCTTTTTACTGCTGAGTAGTATTCCATGGTGTATATACACCACATTTTCTTTATCCACTCATTTATTTTCTTTCTTGCTTTGCTATACCAGCAAGTTATGTTAAAAAGCACAATGTTGAAAAGAGAGTATCTTTGCCCTCTTCCTGATCATAGAGGAAATACTTTTAACTGTTTAAGAATAAAGATTTCTTTTTTTACTGCCTCGTTTTTACAAATTTTTATTATGAATCAATGAATACAATTTGATTGCATTGTACCTTATATTTCTAGGCAAATATAACTTGGTCATAATGCTTGCTTATGTTTAAGACTTTTGCATCTACTATGTTCATGAATGAAAATGGCTGATAGCTTTTCCTTTTCTTACTGCATTTGTTAGCATTTCTTATCAAGATTACGCTAGTTTTACAAAGTGATTTTAAGACTGCACTCCATTTAAAAAAATTTTTAAACCTGCAATAATTTCTTCCTTAAAGTTGGTAGAACTTACCGTTGAAACCATCTGGGGGATTTAGAGTTCTGTTTGTGGAGAGGATTTTAATCATTGAGTCAGTTTTAGGAGCCTATTTAGTCTCCATTTCTTGAATAAGTTAATTTGTCCAAAAATTTCTCCATTTCATCTAAATGTTCAAGCTTGTTGACATAAACTTGCTCATAGCATCTTCTTTTCATCTTTTTAATATCTGTAGAATCTGTAGCAATATTCCTGTTTTCATTCTTGTTATTGATTAGTGGACCTTCTTTCTCCTTTTCTGTATCAATTCTGCCAAGGCTTTCTCTTCTATCAACTTGTCCAAGGAACTAACTTTTGGCTTTGTTGATGCTCTCTGTGTTGTATGTTTATTTTATTTTTTTAACGTTTTCCCAAATCATTATTCATTTTTATTTCTAATTTTTCTGGGTTTGGTTTGCTGTTCTTTAATAATAATTTACAAGAATGCTTAGGTCATTGAATTTTTTTAGCCTTTCTTCTTTTCTAACATAATTAAATACAGTACTGCATTAGCTGCTGTCCACAAGCTTTAATTTGTTGTATTTTTATCACCATTTAGTTCAAATTATTTCTAATCTCCATTGTGATTTCTTCTTTTTCCCATTAGTTATTTAGGAGTGTATTTCTTCATTTCCAAATTAATTTTTTTAATATCTAGCATAACTTCATTGGATTAGAAAACATACTGAGAATTTTGTGAATGTGCATGCTTGAAAAGAGTAAGTTTTCTGCAGCTGCATCTATTAGATCAGTTTTGTTAACCGTGTTATTTAAGTCTTGTATGTTCCTCCTTTTATGTTTTATTATTCTGTAAGTTACTGATACTAAAAATGTCTCACTGCAATCGTGGATTTGTCTATTTTTCATTTAATTATATCACTGTTTGCTTCTTATATTTTGAGACCTTGTTATTAGGTGTGTGCAAATTTTAAATTGTTATTTCCTAATCATAAACAGGACATTTTATCATTATGTAGAGATGTATTTATCTATAGAGTTTATTATACTATATTGTTTTATGTAGAATATATTAGTATAGCTATAGCTGATTTCTTTGGGTTGGTGTTTAAAAGATTCTTTTATTCTTTTTACTCTCAAATTTTCTATATTCTTATATTTCAGATAAGATTTTTATAAGCAGTACATAATTGGGTTTTCTTTTGTTTTCAATACAATTTGCACATTTTGCTTTCAAATTGAGTTTTTGAACCTTTTATGTTCAATGTAAACGTTCATATATTTGAGTTAAGTTTATAATCTTATTTTGTGCTACTTATCCCATTGTTCTTATTTAGATTTTTTTATCATTCCAATTTTTGTCTGTACTAGCTTCACAGTTGTAATTTTTCAATTTTTTAAAGTAATTTAACTACAAGTAACAACATGTTTTTTTGCCATATCAGACTTCAGCGTTAATTGAAAAACCTTCCATTGCTTGTTGGTTTTCTTTGTTACTATTGAGAAGTCAGTTCTCAGTCTAACTGTTCTTCTTTTGAAAGTAATTTGCTTTTTTTCTGATGTTTTAAGATTTTTGTCTCGGTCTATTGTTGTTGAAAGTTTCACTACAATGTCTGGATATGAGTTTCTTATAAATTGTTTTGCTTAGGATACATGGAGATTCTTAAAGTTATGGATTGATATCATTTTTAGTTTTGAAAAATTCAGAGCTGTTATTTCTTCCAATTTTATATCTCTCCCGTTCCCTTCATATTTTCTGGGCTAGAACTTGTCACTGATACCACTTATGCCTCTTATCCACTCTTTTACAATTCCTCCCTTTTATTTCTGTGTGCTGCATTCTGGAGGGTGTTTTCTTGTCTTCCATTTAAAACTTTTTTTATTTAGCTACATTTCATTTGCTCCTAAGTCCATCTTAATTTTGATTATTATATTTTTGGATTTTTTCTTGATATGTCACATTAAATTTTAGAATTTCCAGTTCACTGATGTTTTTAAGCCTGGAATTTATTTCATAAATGTAAAAAGGATAGCTATTTTGTGAACCATATCTGATCATTTCAATAATTCGTGTTTTGGAGACGTTTTTGTTGCTTCTCTGTCTTCTGTCACTCGTTCGGTGCATCGTGTTGCCTTGTAAACCCTTATTTTTCATTGCATGATGGGAATCATGTTTTATAAATTATATGGAGGAAATGTCGAGGCCTGTTATGAGGATGTCTTCCTCCTGAGAGGATATTCATTTGCTCCTGCAAATAGCAGTGTGTATCATTCCAGAAATATCTTAATATAATGTCAAAGTTGAAGTTTACTTGTACTGTTAAATGGTGCAAAACTGACTGCAAATCTATGTAAGGGCTGGTTTCCTAGCAGCTACTCCTCATATTGAGTGTGGCCTTTCAGATTCTCAGCTCAAAGGGGGCTTGATTTATTAAACCCCTATTCTTGGCAGGTTTTAGTTTCTCACTTCTGTTTGTAAAGCTCTGAGGAATCATCAAAAAAAAAAAAAAAAAAAAGAAAGAAAAATGGTTTAAGCTTTGCAGCTGCTTACCCAGACTTGGTAAAAGCCCTCAGGGAAAAAAAAAAAAAGTGATTTTAAGGGCTGGGTTTATTTCTCTAGTTTCTTATCTTTCCCTAGATCTTGACCGTAAACTTCTTCACTGTCTTAAAAGTCTGTGATGATTTCAAGTAAGTACTTTTTGTACTTCATCCAACCTTTTTGTTGGTTGTCCTCAGCAAGAGGATTGGTCCCAAATACCATGTTAGCAATAAGATACTATATCAAGATACATTATTTAGTTAAGCTATTTAGAGTCTATATTATTTAAAATAATATATGTATTATTATGTAACTTAGGTAATCATCAAAAAAGAAAGACATTTGGATTCTACTAGTGATTTCCTGTGGGGATCAGTATCCAGTATGAGAAAGGTTATAGCAGATGACTGTCATTTCCGTGGTACACCCCATGTCCTAGTTGAACTTTCAATCATGCTGTACATGTGGCCGAGGTCAATGAATACCCCCAGTACCTATTCTCCCCTTTTCCTTTTAGTCATAGAGGGCAATGTAGCCATAGACTATTTTCTAGCCTTTTGGAAAAGTGTGGCTAGCTAGGTAGTGGCTCTGGCTGGCCAAAGGATGTGATTATTAATGAAACTTCTTTAAAGTCCCTTCTTTAAGGACACAGGGAGGGAAACATCACACACTGGGGTTTACGGTGGCAGGGAGAACTAGGGGAGGGACAGCGTGGGGTGTGGAGTTGGGGAGGGATAACATGGGGGAAAATGCCAGATATAGGTGATAAGGAGAAAGGCAGCAAACCATATTGCCATGTATGTACCTATGCAACAATATTGCATGTTCTTCACATGTACCCCAATACCTAAAATGCAATAAAAAATATATATATATATATATATAAAAAATAAAAACCTTTTAACCTGGACTTTCCCTTTACTCACCTTTTAGAATTGAGACATCAAGAAGAAACAGCTTCAGTCATGCAGATAAACACCCTAGAGTTGGCAGAATAACAAGACAGAAGGAACTCCGGGTCACGAATGACCTCTGGACTATACACATTCCTCTAGCTGTTACATGAGAGAAAAATATGCTTCTGTTATATTTAAGCCACTGTATTTAGATCTCTTTGTTACAGCAGCTTAGCTAGCTAAAATAATGTAGATGTAGTTGGGTAGAAATTTAAAAGTAAAGTATTTTATAAAAAGAATAATGGTGGCAGAAAATGTGAGTTTCTCCTCTGAGGGATGATGATGTTAGGGGAAGAGGGAAAGAGGGAGTATATGACCGTATTCTTCCTGGAGACCTGGGTCAGTGTACAGCTATATGTATTAACCAAAAAAAAAGAAAAGTGATAGCCCTGGAAACCATTCAAAGAAAACAGAGTGAAGAGAGTAAAAAGTCACCAAGCCATACTGAGAGTAGAAGCAGTCTGTAACGATGATGTGAAACTCCTGGTTAATGACAAAATTTCTCTTAGTTAATTGACATCAATAATGTACGAGTGATAAGACTCTGAATACCTGTAATCTTCTTAATTTATACAGATCATAATCTGTAGACAAATAAGTTAGAGTGTATAGTATAATAATAGTTGGTATTGCTGAGCAATTACTATATGCCAAATACTGTGCTATGTACTTTATCATCCCAGTAACACTCTCAACATTAAAATAGAGATACCATCATCAACCCTATTGACAGAAAGTTCTATGATTTGCCAAAGTCAAGCATCTGGTGTGTGACACAGCTGACATTCAAATGTAGGGTGTTCGATGTCAAAATCTTCAGAGTCAACAACAATGTAATATAACAATCAGTTTTGTGGACTCTGAAGAGCTAAGAGGGTCAGATGTGGACGAAGACACTGTGAGGAAGGGAATTAAAAGGAAGAGAAGGGTCAGAGTGCCAGCGTGTGGTCTTGGGAACAGACCCCCTAGGGCTGGTGGAAGCAGGCACACCTATAGCAGAGGACAAGTGTTTCCCCAATGTGTGTGCTCTGAACCGATTTGAGCAGAGATCCAGCAGACATCATCAGGGATGGAAGACCAGTGTTCAGACTCTCACAATGAGGACAGCTAGAATTTCTGCTAGAAATGGGGGTGCTGAAAATCACAAAGCCAGCTGAGAGATAACAGCAGTGGCAGAATGTGTGTGATGTGATAGTTAAGATCTCAGGGAGAACGAGGAATCCTGATAAAGCCAGAGAAAGAAATGGGCTAGAAGCTGGGTAGAAGGGCCTTTCGAGAACAGTCAGACGACAGAGTATGAGAAGGACAGAGCAGGTTGGCAGCATTTTCTACCTTCAGAGAAACAGAAATAATGATAGCAGTGAAAACAGCGGCAGGCAGAGGGACTGGAAAGGGAACCCAGAGAGAGGAAAGTAGGCTTAGCAGGAACTTGGCATTTTACCTACCTGGGGAAAAAGCTTTCTGTCATTTTTTTCTTTTTCTTGTGGGGCATAAGAAAATAGCCTCTCTGCAGATCTTTTACTTGTCTATCTCTTGGACTGTCATTTTACTTGGTATGCGGTGTATGGAGCAAAGGCAGAATAGAAGTCCTTCATAGGCTGATGCCTCGTTATAAATATGAGTTAGCCAAGGCTTTTAATTTTCCATTTTATGCAATTAAACACTGCGTCCTATGCAGGGGTTAGATTTAACATTAAGCTATTTGGAAAGGGTTTGAAAGAATGAAGTCCATGGCTGAGCTCCAACTGTGACTCACTCTGTGATTTAAAGTAGCTTCCTTATCTCTGAGTCAAAGGGATTGGGCTAGAAGATTATTTCTAAAATCTTCTTGGTTTCCTGATTTTGTCTTGCCTTACTGAGGCAGATCTGCAAAAGACTGCCTAGAGCACTGGCCGAAGATTGTAGGTCAGATTTTTCACCACTGCCCCTCTACAGAGACACATGTGTGCACACACACACAGTCACATATATACCCAGCCATAAGCTATAATGTATGTCACATCAAAATTAGCAAAATAACCTATTTTGCTAAAATACTAAGTATTTGTCATGTTTCCCAACCTTTAGTATATCACAGCAGACATAGAAATGGATAATATTTGTATAGATATGGCAAAGGCTAAGGGGCACATAATCTCAGTGTACCTGTAAAACTCATTCCCATCCTATCATTGGGAACCGATCCCACCTGTTAGGCAGGTTAACATTTCTGACTACATTAGAATCACCTGGAGAGTTTTTTTTTAATAAATAAATAAATAATACTTAGACTTTGTGCCAGAGCAAGTGAATCCAAACAGCTTTGCTGGTGGTGATGGGGGTAGGGGGAGGTGCCCTGGCAATAGAACTTTTTGGTTCTTAGAATATTCTAATCATAGTACTTTGAGAATCATTGCATAAGCACCAAAAAAGCAGAGACTATATCTTATTACCCAAGTATAGTGCTTAATGTTTAACAAGCAATCAGTAAGTATGTGCTGAATTGATTACTGTCCAGGACACGTAATAATAATAGAAGGGATAGTCCTAGACCAAGTTGAAAAGCTGATAATATTTTGCTATATTCCCAAGGGGGCCATGTCTAGTCATTACTAAGTACTCCTTCAACTTTCTCTCCTTCCCTTATCCCAGATTTGTGCTGTTTCCCAACTGTCCAATAACAATTACTAAATCCATCGCATGATGTTAACCACTAAGAATTGTTTTCACTTCCAAGGTCTCATTAAATTTCCCCAAATAGGAATAGAGGTTCAAGAAGGCTGACTAGACACATTGGACACAGGCCCTTCCAGAAAGAAGAACCAAAACTGTGACTAGATAATCACACCTCAAATAGAACATCTAAAAGAGAATACTGGCATTTGACAGAGAAGTCACAGAAAATGCCTGAGACACAGAAGGCAAAGGAAGCAAGCAGCCAAGTCCGATGAGATTACTTTGGAGATGGGAGGAGCTCCCTATTGTGGGGAAAGGGTAAGAGAGATCCTCAGCAGTCCACATCCCTGCCATGGACTGCTGAAATTCTAACCCGCGGAAGAGCTCCTTCACCCACACGAACTTGAAGACTAGTGTGCGCAGTGATTTGCACCCTTGCAAGGGCATTGCACCAGACTCATGCTGGGTCACTCACAACCCTGAGACCTAAGCAGCTACACCATGGCACCACTGTGAAAGCACTGTGTCACCAAACTGCTTCCTACCTTGAGGACTACAGCCCCCATATTTCCGTATTTGGGGAGCCCCAATTGACATCCCCCAGTATGCACCAGAGGACTGCTGTGGCACAGTGCTTGCTGACCCAAAGGTGCTGCAGAGTTTCCAGTACTCTAGCCCACACGGAATACTACTCTCCAGGAAAAGGACAATATAGTAAATCAAGGCTATGGCCCCTGGAACAAAGGAAACCAGAGCATGTACTTCCCAGACCCTGAGAGCTCCCTGCATGGGGGACTGTGAGGACAAAAAAACTGGAGAGTGTAATCCCTTCTCTGACTCTGCACACTGCCCCAGAAGTTGCTGCCCACAAACCCAGGTGGACAAGCCTGAGAGCTGACTTTCTGAAGCTGGGGGCCGCAACTCTCCCTTTACTGGCAGAGTGGCCTGTGTACTCAGGCTTGGACACAGAGTGGGAATCTCTTCTTCTCTGTACACCACTGCAGCCACAGCCACTGTTGCTGCCACTGGGAACTGGGATAGGCAAGCTGGGTTGCTTGTCTGAAGCTGAGTGTCTACTGCACTCCCACTGGTGGTATGGCCCCAATTCTCAGGCTCACATGTGGAAGGAGGAATCCTCTCCCCTCTCTGCATGGCTCTATGGTCACTGCTGCTGCCAAAAGCAGGGAAGACTGAGAGCTGCGTGTTTGGGGCTGTGAGTGGCAACCCCAATCCCACTGGCAGCAAGGTCTCTGCTCAGGCCCACACACACAGGATGTGATCCCTCCCCCATTCCATTCAACACTGCAGTCACTGCTGTAGCCAGGAGTCAAAGCAAATGCTACACAGAACCTGAGAGCTCCCTGTTTAGGGGTGTGGGTGCCAATCCCGCCCATACCAGGAGCAAGACCTCTGTGCTATAGTGCATGTCCTGAATACAGGCTCTCCCCACATACCATTGCAGCCACTGCTGCTACTAGAGATGAAGTGTATACTCCCCAGAGCCTTTGAGCTGCCTGCGAGGGATTGGTCAGACCGACCTAGCCTGGCACTTCCTCCTACTCCAGTGCCCAGAGTCTAAGCATGCTGCCTGAGGACCTGGGGATCACTACACCCAATCCACCACCTCTGTAATCTGTACAGTCCCTTCAGGAACCTGACAATGGTCCCACCAAGCCCGCCACCAACATCACTGCCAGCACCCACCCACATGCACTACCTAGGAGCCTGGGGACTGTCCTGCCCAGCCCATTGAGCCATCACCAATACAAATATACACTTCTCAGGACCCAGAGTGTCATTTGCCACTACTACTGCCATCACACACATCATGCTTTCTTCCCAGGGACTGAAGAACCTGCCCACAAGCCTAACACACTGCTTCCACTACCAGCATCTGAACAAGTCACCTGGATCAGCCTGACTAGACCTGCTGATACTGTGCCAGTGAACACCATCCTGGGGTATAAGAACAGTGATGCTTGGCCCTCCACTGCCACCACTGGAGGCTGAAGACTGGCCCATCTAGCATCTCTGTTTCCAGCAAAAGTTCACCAGAGCCTCCACTAATGACCATACCGTAAGCCATCAAGGAAATCACGAATACCACTGATGTTATTTACAGCCAAAGAAATTGTACAGAGACTACACCACAGTATGCACCCAGAATCAAAGCCAAAGGGACATACTTGACCAACACCACTGATACATCTTCAGAAAAACTTCTCCTTTATGAAAGCAAATTCAAAAAATGTAAGGATATAGAAAACTTGTAAAAGCAGGGAAAGATGACACCTCTAAAGGAATAAAATAATTCCCAGTAACAGATCTCAATCAAAAAGAAACTTACAAAATCCCAGAAAAAGAATTCAAAATTTTGACACTAAAGAAGCCAGTGAGAAACAAGAGAATTCCAAAAATGATACAAAGAAATTAGAAAAAAAATTCAGGATATAAATAAGAAATTTACCAAAGAGATAGATATTAAAAAGAACTAAATAGAAATTCTAAAACTGAAGAATTCATTAAATGAAATACGAAATATATTTGAAAGCTTTCACAATAGACTGTATCAAGCAAAAGAAAGTATCTCAGAACTTAAAGACAGGTCTTTTGAAATAGTCAGAAAAAAATAAAGAGAATAAACAAAGCTTTCACGATATCTGGAAATGGTTACCAAATGTATGAATTACCAATATCCTGAAAAGAGAAAGAAAGAGTTCAAACACCTATTTAATGAAATAACAGATGAAAACTTCCCAAGTCTAGCAAGAGATATTGATGTTTAGATACAGGTCACCCAGCAATTCCCCCAAACAGACACAATACAAAAGGTCTTCTCCAGAGCACATTATATTTGTCTAAAGTTAAAAAAATGAAGAGAGAATTCTATAAATAGCAAATGAAAGCATCTACAAAGATCACCTATAAAAGAGCTCCCATCAGATTAACAGTAGACTTCTCAGTAAAAACTTTACAGGCCAAAAGAATGGCATGATAGATTCAAAGTGCTGAAAGAAAAAACTGCCACCCAAGGATACTAGAGCCAGAAAAAAATATGCATAAATTAAGGAGAAATAAAGTATTTCCCAGACAAGTAAACGCTGAGGGAATTCATTACCACTAAACTAGCCCTCTGAGACATGCCGAAAAGAGTCCTAAATCTGGAATTGAAAGGATGAAAGTTACCATCAAAAAACACACAAAAGTCTAAAATGCGCTGGTAAAGCAAACATACGTACGAGGAAAAGAAGACTCAAATGATACTACCACAGAAACCACCAAACCACAAGGACAAACAATGAGAGAAAAAGAACAAAAAACATACCAACAACCAGAAAACAATTGACAAAATGACAGTAACAAAACCTTTCATATTAATAACTTGAATGTACCTGGATTAAATTTGCCACTTAAAAGATATAGACTAACTGGATGTATAAAAAACATGATTAAACTACATGCTGCCTTCAAGAAATACACTTTACCTGTAAAGACACATATACACTGAAAATAAAGGGATGAAAAAAGATATTCCACACAGAAACCAAAACCAAGCAGGGGTAGCTATACTTACATCAGATAAAGAGACCTTAACTCAAAAACAGTATAAATAAATAAATAAATGACAAAGAACATCATTATGTAATGATAAAGGGATCAATCCCACAAGAGGGTATAATAATTCTAAATATGCATACCCCCACTGGAGCACCCAGATTTATATATAAAATATGGGATCTAAAGAGAGAGATAGACTCCAATACGATGATAGTGGGGGATCTTAACACCTCACTCTCAGCATTAGACAGATTATCTAGACAGAAAATCAACAAACACTGGATTTAAACTGGATGTTAGACCACATGGACTCGCAGACATTTTATTCAACAGCAACAGAATACACATTCCTCTCATTAGCACATAAAACATTCTTCAAGATAAACCCAATGTTAGGTCACAAAACAAGTCTCAACAAGTTTTACAAAACTGAAATCATATCAAGTATCTTCTTAGACAACAGTGGAATAAAATCAGAAATCGATACCAAAAGAAACTTTAGAAACTATACAAATACATACAAATTAAAGAACATGCTTCTAAATGACCACTGGCTCAATAAAGAAATTAAAATGAAAATTAGAAAATTTATTGAAACAGAACAATGGACACACAACACACCATAACAAAACCTGTGTGATACTCACATGTGTCCCATAAATGTGTGAAATATTATGTATCAGTAAAAGGAAAAAAATTTCCCAATGCATGAAAACAATAGGTACAGTAGAAACAGCAGGTGCTCTGGAATCTGAGAGAGCTGGTTTTGAATCCAAGCTCATTCATTTATTAATTGTGTGCAAGCCCCTACACTTAAAATTTCTTCTCTATCAGATTATGATAACACCTATTTCTCGGCACTATAGTGAGGATTAAAAGTTAGAAATATATACATATTCCATCTTAGGCACATATAAAGGAGAAAACTTCAGGCAATCAAAGGCATTGGTTAAACTCCCTCACCAGTACACAACTTTTGCATACTTTCTTCATGTTCTCTTCCTAGAATCTTATATTTCTTTTCCTATTTTTCTCCCAAAAAATGACTCAATGTTTAGAAATCCTACATAATAAAATCCACTTTGCAGATAGGGTTTAGAGACAAAAAGATCTGTCACTGAATAAGCGGGCTTTCTTCTCCACGTCTGTGTAAAGCTGGGTCTTGGCCCCACAGTCAGAAAAGTAGTGTACTAGTCCATTTTCACACTGCTATAAAGAACTGCCCCAGACTGGGTAATTTATGAAGGAAAGAGGTTTAATTGACTTATAGTTCTGCATGGCTGGGAGGCTTGAGGAAACTTGCAATCATTGTGGAATGCGAAGGAGAAGCAATTGCCTTTATCACCAGCTGGCCGGAGACAGAGTGAGCAGGGAAAACTGCCACTTTCATCAGATCTCATGAGAATTCCCTCACTATCATGAGAACACTATGGGGGAAACTGCCCCCATGATCCAGTTCCCTCCCACCAGTTTCCTCCCTTGACATGAAATGAGAGTTGGGTAGAGACACAGAGCCAAACCATCTCAGGTAGGGGCATGAAGTATCCGGCATGAGGGAGAGCACAGCCCTCAGCCCTCTCTCACCCTGATTGCCTGTCAGTGCTATCATCAGAAGTGTGAAGCTGATAGGAACATTCTCCAGGGTAGCAACCACTTCATTAATGTCTTTGCAGGACAACTGTATTTGGGGCCCCTGCCTCCACCCCTGACCTTTAAGTAACAAGTTTCAGATTTCAGATGTCATTATTTTAAAGTTGCTGGACACTACCACACATGGGCACACTGGCTTCTCACACCTCAGACCTACTCCGTCATCAATACTGACCAGAAGTTATCAGTTTTAGATTTTATAGTAAACTAAACTTAATAAAATATTTTTTAAAAAAAATAATACATATACCTAAATATGTCAATTATATATCAATTGATTCTTTGTAGTTCTTTGTAGGGATATTACTTTGCTAAGGAATATTACTTTGTTAAGAGAACATAAGCTATCATTTATTGTGAATTCACACCTTCTGGTATATCTTTATTGTATAGAGAAAATTTCTGAATTTATGTCTCTGTGTTCCATTCTTTGGCATATGTAGGGGTGATATTTTAGAGGAGTTATGCAACATCCAAGGCTGGACAAGGCAATTCTTACAGATATTGTTGGTTTGCCTACATGATAAGCCCAATAACTCCGCTCATAGATCCATGCCAGTTTTTCAGAAACTTCTGCAAAAGGATTTAAACAGTTTTGTGCCTTGCCACCAAAATGTGTGTTCATTTCCCTACACCTCCACACCTGGCAGTATTTCAGCCCAACATTTGTTGCAGTATTTTCAGTTCATCTTGTTTATTTTCTGCTTTATTTTTTCCCTTGATGTACATTTTATGTGCAAAACCAAAGTTATCATTCCCCATGTATACTGCTACTGTTTAGCCCTGCTCCTAAGCCATATTATTCTTAACTAAAATACACTTTAAAATAACATTGTATACTGCTACTGTTTAGCCCTGCTCCTAAGCCATATTATTCTTAACTAAAATACACTTTAAAATAACATTGTATACTGCTACTGTTTAGCCCTGCTCCTAAGCCATATTATTTTTAACTAAAATACACTTTAAAATAACATGGCCAGCAGGGTTTAAAAGTTTTACTTCCAGCCTCAACTTTTGTAGCCCATGTCCAGAAAAGTGTTTGCTACATTTCAGACCCATAGCATAAAATTGCAGAAGTATTATGAAAAGTGAATATTTGATGTAAAATATTCTTTCTGGAAACATTTTAAAATATTGGTGAGATGTCAGTATTGCCATAGGACAGGGAATGCGTTGTTAAAAGGATGCAGTGTAGCAGTGTACAAGGAGTTCAGAATTTGAAGTGAAGTGGTCTAGATAGTAGTTATCTCCCAGTAAGTTCCTGGATCCATGAGTATCAGCACCACTTGGAAACTTGTGAAAAATTCAGTCTTGGGCCCTACCCCAAACTAACTGAATCAGAGACTCTAGGGGTGGAATCCAGCAATCTGTCTGTTAGCAAGTCTCCGGCTGACCCCTACCCAGTGGATCTGACACATGCTGTGTGAGCATCAGGGTTATTTTCAGACCTCAGAGCAACTGCTAACTCTATTTGTGGACTTGAAAAAGTAACCTCTCTGAGCATTAGTTTCTCACTTCACCTTCTCTCTCTCCATTTTCTTTTCCTGTGCCCTGACCATTTAGAGTCAAGAAGGCAGGTCTGCTGGTGAAACGATGTCTGGCTGGGGAATGATATGTCAGCGTCCACTTCTTGTAGATGCCCCAATATTCACAAGAGATTTTCTTGATTCCCTTTGGGTTTGGAGTTTATTGTGTGGATTCTCTGCACTGGCCCTTCCCGGTAAAACTGTAGAGAAAGTGGCTAGGCTTCCAAATAGGGGGTCCCTTGGACTCAAAATGTAAAACACTTCAGAATCGTTTGTCCTCAGCCATGAACCTTCACCATAATTTCAGAACCACAGGAAACACTTTCACACACCATTCTGTTATGTTGGCAAAATATGTGTAATTACACCCTGTACTCTCTCCATTTTGCAGAATTATTGTGAGTGTCAAATGAAAGAAATGATTATCAAAGTACTTTAAAAACTGTAGAGCACTACACAAATGCTAGTTTTTGTTGTAATCTAATACTCTTAAGTATTTTTTTGGTTCTGTTTCTCCATCCTCTATAATTCCAGTCTCAATGGAGAAAATGAGGCCTCTTTTCTTACTCATAAGTATTTGTCAGTTGTATCACTCTCATTTCTGTTTTTGTTTGTTTGTTTGTTTGTTTGTTTTAGGAGACAGAGCCTCGCTCTATCGCGAGGCTGGAGTGCAGTGGCGCGATCCCGGCTCACTACAACTTCCGTTTTCCGGTTTCAAGCAATTCTCCTGCCTCAGCCTCCCGAGTAGCTGGGACTACAGGCACGCACCACCACGCCTGGCTAACTTTTTGTACTTTTAGTAAAGACGGGGTTTCACCATGTTGGCCAGGATGATCTCCATCTCTTGACCTCGTCATCTGCCCACCTTGGCCTCCCAAAGTGCTGGGATTACAGGCGTGAGCCACCTCGCCCGGCCTCATTTCTGTTTTATGAGGCAATGACAGTAAGGCCTCTTTTGGTTGTGAATAGCAGAAATCCATCACAGACTTGTGTAATCCAGTGGGGAGATGGTGAGGGAAACTCACAGAAACAAAGGGGCTGTAGGAAGCAGGGCCTTAGGCTCTGGAATAGGAAAGTCAACACTGCTGTGGCTTTTTCTCTCCTGCTGCAGCTCTCATCTCTGTCAGTCTTTCACTTTGCTTCGAGCACTAGCTTGTTTCTCCTCCTCCAGCCAGGTTATCACCACATGGTAGTGAACATGGCCACAAGGAGCTGTGGTTTGGCAACACTCAAGGAAGGAGATAGCGTCTTTTTCTCACTGTGCATATACGGATCCTAGGGAAGAACTCTGACTGGACCAGGAGTCTGCATGCCGTTCTGGGTCACGTGACCACTCCTGAAGAACGAGTAGGGGCCAGCTCCTCGGGTACTTAGTGTGCCACCAGAAGAAAGATCTGGGGGAAGCTTCTTAGGAAGACCAAAAAACTAGCTGGCTAACTAACAAATCCCTCCACAGGAGTCACCTGGGTATGGTCAGTCCCATTGCAGGGACTGAGAGGATGCTTCTATATCCACTTCCAGTGGTTTACCTGAGTACAGAAAAGGACTTACAATGCTGATATACAAAATAATGCGAAGGAGTCTTTCTAAGCATTGAACCCAAACCATGAATAAAGGTTCCTTTTTTTTTTTTTTTCAGCTGAATCCAGCCAGTCATGTAGCTTATCACTTGTCAGTGAACAAAATCTAGATAAGAAATGAATGCCACAATACTGAGGTTGTAAGGAGAAAGAAGATGTACCTGCCCTCATGAACCCATTGTCCCGGGAGTTAAGCAATCAAGCATGTTGATTCCACGCTTCCTCATGGCAATTTCCATCAAGGAAAAGACAAATGAGCAGCTTATGGTTTTATGTGATTATTATATAAAACCATGTAGCTTCTCTCTGAAATGCAGATGACAAATACTCAGATAACGTCTATGCCCTTTAAAATACTAATGTTAGACTGGGACTTGATCTTTCTTCTTTAGATCAAAGCATCTAGCATTTCTTCCAAACTACCTGTACCAAGAGACTACAGCTTCTTAAAACAAAACCCACATGGGTGAGTGGTGCAGTGTAAATTTATGGCTGAGAGAAGCAATGTTTGAAAAGTCGAGGACTCCTTAAAAGCTGTGGTGGCTATAATTTATGAATGTATATGTTGTTCAAGATTAAAGTAATTATTTAGACTGGCTCAGGAAAGCCAGACATAATCCCCACTCTTGAAACAAGCTGTAGATTGCAATTTCTTCTTGAAAGCCCTGGTTATGCTGGTACATCCTACCAATAATTTTGAAAACTACATTTCCCCTAAGAAATTATAAAAGAAATAACACCATTCAATTTCTTCATGCTTTGCATTCTTTCAGAGTCGGCAAACATAAAAAAGTCAGCAGATGGAGCTCCTATTCCCTCGGCAGTCCTGATAGAAGTTCTTTCTTGAAAGAACTTTCAATTACAGACTGTCTCTCTGGCAGCCTGTTCTAGGCTCCCTACAGACAGTATCAGAGTAATACATGGAAATGCAAGACGCGGAGACATTACAGTACACTGTCATAGGTCATGAAGGAGAAGAAAGTAGAGCCAGGAATCTTTTATTTAATTTTAATATTTTTTTGCTCTTTCTCCCATTTTACATTTCTTTTCAATTGACAAAGAAGGTGCCACCTTTCAAGAGTGAGACGTGACAGGTGTACTAATTCATTTGTTCCCCGGTATGCTTTGTACCAGTTCTCTCACCCTTTCACAATGCGGCACTTCATTACCTTCATTACCACTGAGCTCAGCATTGGATCAGCCAGGAGAAATGGTATCCAACAGGAGAATGAAAAAGTGTGGAACCGGAAAATGCCTTGGCCTCCTCTTCAAATTTTGTTTTTTTTAGTTATTCTCTTGGCAAGCACATTCACGAAAAATTTAAGTATCTCTCTGTTAACCACTAAGTCTGATAACTTCTCTAAATTTTTCATGAGGGTGTGTGATTGCCATTTTGCAGCCAGCAATGACAATAAAAATTCCCTTTTAATTCACTACATTTGATATGCACATAATTCCTTTAGTGTGAAACCTACTTACTATCTTGTTCAATTTGCCATTTCTAAAGGAGGAGTGAGAAACTGGGTGATCAAATACATTTCTTATAAGGACCTGGCACGTGGTATCATGTGACAGCAGATGGCATGTGAAAGCCGTTGTGGGAAATATGGCCCCTGTTAAATAGGCTGTGAATGTGCAAGGTTGTGTGTGTCTCCTCAGAGTGCCATTCAGTCACCCTGGCATCTGCAGGAGAGTAAACAGCATCTCATTCACTTCCGTAACAAAAGCTAATGTGAATGACTTCAGGAAAGTCATGGAGCTGCAGGTACATACGGTCTGTTGCCCTGTGGTCAAATGCACAGACCAAAGCTAATAGCATTCACTCCACAGGGGCCCTGAGCTTGGACAGGCCATGGATGTTTGGAATGTTTCAGAGTGTTCAATAAGACACAAACAATTGAAATCACAGGGGCTACACATGGAGAAGCAGAAAGAACACAAAGTTCTCCATTTGGTATTAGATTCCTCTTTGTCTATCCTACCCTGGTTGGAGAGAAAAAAGAGATTGCTAAACACATCCAAAGGTGTTCCCTATACACAGATCTTAAAACCGTTTGCATATTCTGTGAATTTCATGCTCTTCTCCTGATTCACTCCAAGAAGAAGCTAAATTTTGCTCTGCAGTACACATCCAAGGCAGCATGCTAATGAGAATTATTATTAAGCAATGTAGAGTTGGCACCAGTCTCTTGCAATCTGCTCAGCAGCAGAAGCAGGAAGGGCAGAGGCAGAGAGTCAGAAAAGCAGCTTTACTGAATGCTCTTCTGGACCTGATTAGTTTTGGTCACTTTCAACACCAGGCAAAGCCAAGTATAATTGCAAGCTTCACAGGCATGGCACACTGTTTCCCACTCTAATGTATTTGGCCTCTTCTTAAAGGGCTTGTAGATTTTACTGTTGCTTTAAAAACATTCCACTTCTTCAAAACTGCAAAATCAAGAGTTTCTGTAAATGCAATAACTAGGGTACAGGAAAAATGAATTTTCTGTGCATTTGGGATTCTTTCATTTTAGTACCCCATCCAGACAGGCCCATCTCAACCTCAGAATAGGAATTCTGTCTCAGAACACTCCATGGCATAGTTTTTGGAGTAGGCTGTAACATCTTGGTCAGATGGAAGGAGCTGGACCACCAACCAATGCCAAACAGAGGAGTCTGAAAGCAGAGCTGTTACGAATAATCCTTCAAATATTTAGACCACACCTTTTTGTGAAGATGGAGCATGAAGCAAATTATTTGGAATTAAGCCACAAGACCAAAATAAAAGACCATTTTCACATATGTATTGATTCATTATTAGACATACGTTATCAGAAAGGTTTATACTAGAACATCCTGATGTGAGATGATCCCAAAGATTAACAGGCAGCAGCCATCGATACTCTCCCTCCTCCTCTGTCTGTCTCTCTCGCTCGCTCGCTCGCTCGCTCGCTGTGTGTGTGTGTGAGTGTATGTGTGTTGAGTAGAACCGTAGGCCCACATAGCTGATTGCCACTCAGATATTCCTTATGCACTTCAAATGGAATAAGTTCCCTGTTGTATTCACCTAGGTGTGTTTCTTTTCATTTTCATTTAGTCTGTAACAGTCAAGAGACTTGGAAGTCAGCCTTGGTTGGCTTCTCAGTTTCCCTCTACTTCCAATAGTCACTCATTCCTACTGCATTGGCCTCCTCCCTGTCTCCAGGGTGATTGCCTTTGCTTAGGAGGTTCTTCATTTCTGGTTTACACTGTAGTGATGGCCTCTTATTTCACACGAGTAACCATCCTCCAAACTGCCATCAAAGTGATCTCTCAAGACCACAGTTTTGATCATGTTACTTTCCTTGCTTGAAGTTAGCTACTGGCATCCTAATATGCTGCCTCTGGCTGTGGTGCCAGGGTTCTCCATGATCTGCCACCAACCTGTGCTGACTCATTTCTAGCCATAACCTATCCATACGGAGCAGCCTGCATTTCTACAGAGGGATCAAACTCACACAGTCAGCCTTTTTCTTTTATTTGTGACTGTGTTTCAGTTGCTTCCTCTATCTTGGCTACTTACTTACTGCTGCCCTCACGTTTAAACGTGCTCAACCTTTATTTTCTCTAGAAAGCCTTTTCTAACCCTCTTGACGCCCGGAACCCAGTATCCTCTTCTCTCTCTCTCTCTCTTTCTCAGATTCCTGAGCCCAAGCCCAGACTTTCTGAATCCAAATCTTTGTGGATATAATGTAGAAATCCGTCTTCTGAAAAGCACCTCAAAGGACTATCTATGTACGCCCGTCTGTCTATTGTTTTAAGATAGAATATACTTTAAGCACATCATCTGATAAAAGAAAATAAATTTAGTTTCTAAGACAGATAACATAGAGTGTGATTTTTTAAAAAATATTTTCATCACATATTAATTATATTTTGTTATCTGCTCCTGGGCTATCAATCAAAATTAGTACATATTAGAAGAATCAGAAAATTGTATAAATGTAGCTGATCACAATTTATGAACCAACTGAGCAACATCCATTGATTACCTACCTATTATGTTTTGGGCACAGTGCTGGTGGGATTTCCAGAGATGAGAGGTCATTGTAGAGAGGTAGGGTTATGGATGACTCGAAAATACAATATGGTTTCCCACAACTCCCATAGTCCTGATTTTCCTCTGTACCAGAGGAAAATCTGTTCTCCCTCCCTTTGCCCCCCATCCCCCAACAGGCCCCAGTGAGTAATGTTCCCCTCCCTGTGTCCATGTGTTCTCATTGTTCAACTCCCACTTACGAGTGAGAATATGCAGTATTTGGTTTTCTGTTCCTGTGTTAGTTTGCAGTTTGCTGGGAATGATGACTTTCAGCTTCATCTATGTCCCTGCAAAGGACACG
>PVKV010000463.1:0-62114 GCA_004027835.1 Alouatta palliata
AGAGTGAGACTCTCAGATGGCCAAGGGGTCTATGTCATTGAGGGTGGGGCTGGTAACTTGAGGACCACAGCTCCAGCCCAGGCCATCTGTCCATGCTCTGCGTCTGCACAGCTCAGCACATCCTGTCTTTGTTCCTGTGGAGAGCTTGCCATCCTTATCCCCAGATGAAGGGAGTGTGGCTCAGGACCACATGGACAGGGAGACAGGATGTGAACGTCAGAGCCCAGCTTCCCGGCATTCCCCTCCATGACAGTCCTGCTGGGCTGCGTTTTCTCAAGGCAGGCAACATGTGGTTCTCCCTGTCCCTTGTCTCCTGTTAGGAGCTGGGGAGGGTCAGTTCTAGCACCCTCGGGGCTCCCCAGCCACCTGCCTGACTTCCTGGATCTGGCTTCTGTTTGAGATGAGAGGTAGAAGTAGGGGAGCCTGCAGGTGGCTCCTGGGGCAAATTCTTGAGGACCAGAGCCCGCAGGGCCATCAGAGCAATGTAGACCCCTCCCTTGAGTCTCCCCAGCTTCATGACGGAGCCTGGGCTTGAGCTAGCCCTGACCTGGTGGTCCTGTTTCTCTTCTGAGAACCCCACCCCAGGAGGCTGTTCTGGCCACTCCGCCCTCTCTCATCCCTACTTCTGCCAAGTGCCTGTGTGTTCTGCCCGTCCTTGGTGGGCTGCCAGCTGCTCTGGATGTGGGTGTGTTCACATGGGGGGGTGCGGCTGTCAGGCGATGGTCGTGGGGGTGCCCCGAGGCCCTTTGCTTTTCCTTCCCAGCCCCGGCCTCAGTGGAGGTAGGTCAGCCTCCATCTCCTCAGTGACCGCCTCCTGGCTTCCAGACTGTGAGCTGGACGGGAGCACTGGACTCACTGGGCAGGCACACTGCTCTGGAGACTGTCCCCGATGTCTTTTGGGGGTGGGACTCAGTGACCCCATAGCCCACCTAAGCTGAGACACGGTCCAGCTGCAGGCCAGAGGTGCCACCCAGTGAGCCTGGTGTGTCCACCCAGCGTGCCCAGTGAGCTCGGTGTGTGCGCACCTGGTGCCCCCCCACCTCCCCCGTGCTGGCTGTGCTTCTGGCCTTACGTGCATTTTCCCAGTCTATCCAGCAGCCCTGACAGGCCGGCAACAGTGGCTCCATCTTGCAGAGGAGGAAGCTGGGCCTTGGGATGGAGTCATTGTCCCAGGGCACCAGGCTGGACCCAGACCTGAAGTCAGGTTTGGTGGAGCCCTGCACCCCCACCCACTGGCATGAGGCGGGCCTGGAGGAGGGGCCAGGTGGGGCTTTGTGTGTTCCTGGGCTCCCTGGGAGGGCCTGAGACGGCTCTATTCTGTGGTCTCCACACGTGTGTGCTTCAGCTGCTGACTGTGCTGGTACCCAGAGGGGTCTCTTGTTGCACAAAAATCTGTGCTTAGTGGCAGTGCCAGGTGTGGTGGTGTGGTACTTCCTGGGCGGACAGAGGCTTTGGGGAGTGGGAAGCTCCTGGGCGGGGCCTGCAAGGCTGCAGCAGGCTCCTGAGAGCTGAGTCTCCACATGAGCAGCTGGAGATTCAGTTAAAGGAAGTGCTGGGCGGCCCTTGCCACGCTGTCTCAGACCTGGAGCTGTACAGTGGACTCTCCGCCTGGCTGCTGGGACGGGGCAGGTGCTGTGGGGCGAGACCTGGGCCCTGCTGCGGTGGAGCAGGGAGCAGCTGCTGGCTGGGCGAGTTTTCCTGGGTCACCCGCCCTCACTGTAGGTCACCTCCTCTGACCTGGGCTTGTCTCTTTCCCCCCAGGAGCTGCTGCTCTTCCTCCAGAACCTGCCCACAGCCCACTGGGACGATGAGGACATCAGCCTATTGCTGGCCGAGGCCTACCGCCTCAAGTTTGCCTTCGCGGACGCCCCCAATCACTACAAGAAATGAGCCTGGGCCCCCTTGCAGCTGGCCTCCCTGTTCCGGGTGGGCGCCCCACCTGCCTGGCTGGTGGGAGGCCCCTGTGAGCTGGTCCTGGGCTGTCAAACGGCCTTGTGGCGTGGCCCCACCCTCCAGGGGCGCTGGCGAAGATGGGCCCCAGACTTGGTCCAGGGCTGACAAGGACAGGGACAGCCTCTGTTTTCTGCGATACCAAAGAGAGCCAGGGGAGGGTCCCGGCTTTGGCGGCTAGAGGCAGGTCAGGGTCCCCTCGCCCTCTCCCTGGAGTGTCCTTGCCAAAGGACTGCCTCCTGTACCCCCCAGTCTGGGGCAGCCTGGGAGGCAGACCCTCTTGGGAGGCCTGCTGTCTGGACACCGGGGCTGGAACAAGGTGGTGGCCATCTCATACCTGCTCTGAAATGAAAAACTTCCATTCTGTTGAGTGAAAGAATAAAATGTAGACAAAATATAGACCGAGACATTGCGCTGACCTGGGATCTCTGCCGTGAGATCGTCTCACAGCCAGGGTTTCACCACTGCTGGCCCCTTCTCTCTGTGTTTTCCCGCTTGCTTGGTTTAAATGTGGCTAGGAAGCTGAGGGCCGGAGTCCGAGCCGTGAGCCCGTTGATCGCCTAGGGCCGCGGGACTGAAGGCTGGGAGTGCAGGGCGGCCTCTTGCCATCGCCTTACTTTCTGCCTCAAACCTCTTTGACACAAGAGAATCCCCCACCTCCCTGAGGTCCAAGGCCAAGTGGCCCTGCCATGCAGTTAAGGGCTGGCCTCAGACAGAGCCCCTGGAGGCCTGCACAGGCTGTCTGGCCATGCCGGGCTGGCAGACAGGCAGGGGTTTGAGGTCCTGTCATCAGAGCACTGAGCCACAGTGCTCTTCCCACCGCAGCCTGGCTTGGAAGTGGAATGAGGTTTTGGAGGCTCCCTGGGACTCACTGTCCTTGTCCAGATCTGCTAGGTGGGGGGGAGGTGGGACGGTTTCCACTGTGGATTGGTTCCCACCATGGACCAGTTTCGTGATGGACCAGTTCCCGCCATGGACCATTTCTGCCATGGACCAGTTCTGCCGTGGACCGGTTCCCAGTATATACTGGTTCTGCCCTGGACTGGTTCTGCTGTGGACTGGTTCTGCCGTGGACTGGTTCCGCTGTGGACTGGTTCTGTCGTGGACTGGTTCTGCTGTGGACTGGCTGTGCTGTGGACTGGTTCTGCTGTGGACTGGTTCTGCTGTGGACTGGTTCTGCCGTGGACTGGTTCCGCTGTGGACTGGCTGTGCTGTGGACTGGTTCTGCTGTGGACTGGTTCTGCTGTGGACTGGTTCCGCTGTGGACTGGTTCTGCCGTGGACTGGTTCTGCCGTGGACTGGTTACACTGTGAACTGGTTCTGCCATGGACTAGTTCCTTGGGGCTTCAAGTGTGGAAGGGCCCAGATCCGGCCCCTGCCCAGGGCCCTGCTAGGGCTGTATCTGTGGCCCCAGGGGCTTCAGGACTGGCTCCCCAGCATTCCCTTGGGTGTGTCACAGGCTACATGGCCCCTGGAATGTGGGCAGGGCCACAGCCACAGCCTCTCTGATCCCTGAGCCCAGGACAGGCTTATGTCCTCAGTGACCCACTGGTGACCCACTTCTCAGACTCTCCTCTGTCCCTCAGGAGCAGCTGTGTCCCCTCCCAGGCCCTGGGACACTGCCAGAGACTGTGGGACATACAGGCATAAGTGATGTGTATGTTCCTGCTTCTATTTTAAAAATTCAGGGTCATTACACACAGCATGGAAATTAGCACAAAGTGCTGTGCAAATGTCAGATGCTCCCAGACCAGCAAAGGGACCGGCTTGCGTCGGACCAGATGGGGCACACCCTGCCCCTGCCTTCCCTGTACCCACCCCAGGGTCAGGGGTTCCCCAGACCAGCCACACCGCTGCCTCCTCCCGCCTCCTTTTCTACATAGGGAGGGGATTCCATCACAGGAAGAGCCGCCCCATGGCCATGTAGAGGGAGCCCCACGTTGCTCAGCTGAGATCAGCCCTGGGAGCAGCCCCTTCTGTAGCTCAGATCACGCTGTGTGGCCAGAAGGTTGGGGACACACTGGACCTGCTTCTTGAGGTGGTTTTTTAAACAGGAAGCTCCATGGAGTTCAGCCCTGTGTGCATTTCCACATGTATGTAAATGCCAAGACCGAACGTGAGGGGTGTTGGCCGTGGCCTTGAGTCTGAGCAGATCCATCTGGAATGTTCCGTTGTGTGTCTGGATGTGATGTGCTAAAAACACGTAATAAAGATCAGTGACAAAGCTGAAGCCTTGGCCTGTGATTCGAGAACTGGCCCATCGTGGACAGGGGCACCCTGGCCCAGCCCTGCCAGAGGGTCTGAGCTCAGTGTCATCGCCACGAACCAGGCCTGGTGTGGGCACAGCGGCACCCGTGGCCTCGTGGCCGCCTGCAGGACCTCTCGGGGAGATGGGGAGGCAGCTGCACAGGTGGTGCCAGGATGCCACTTGCCCGGGTGGGGCAGGACTCAGACGTGGGTCTCACCCCTGAAGCCCAGCTCTGCACTGGCTGGAACACAGGAGTGGGGGGTCCAGGCCGGCCTCTCCCAGGCTCCTGCACGAGGGACCTCCCCTCGGGCCACATCTGTCAAGCACCTGCTGTGAAAAGGGCTGTGCTGGGTAGGACCCAGGTCTGGCTCTACCCCTCCCTCTCCTGGAACGCACTTGCCTCGCCCCCACCCACACACTGAAATACTCTCCTTGCCCTGTGCTGCTGAAACAGGCCCTTTGAGCCTCGGTTTCTCAGGGCAGCTTTCCAGGTGCCCCATACCCCTCTGGGTACCCCCATTGGGGTGCCCCACAACCCCCTGGGTGCCCCACCCTGGGGACCCTCTCTCAGCAGCACATGGCTTTCCACTACCTTGTGCTGTCCACTGACTGGGTATGGGGTTTGTTCCTGTCCCCATGGCTGGGCTGGTGGCTCCACAAAGTGGGAGCAGCCCCTTCACCTCTCTTTCCCCTGCAGCCCAGTGCGGGGCTGAGCCAGGCAGGGCTGTCTTCCTGGGCTCGGTGGCCTGAGGTGTGGGTTGACCTCACTGATGCCTGGCTGTGGCTGCAGGATCCTGGGCTGCAAGATAGAGACTGGCTGATCCCAGCAGCCAGCAGGCGTTCAGCTCCTGACTCCAGGTCACAGCTCAGCAGCTGCCATTCGCCTTCACGGTTCTCTGGAGTTTGCAGCTCAGCAGTTGGCTCCTGAGGCCCAACTTGGAGCCTTCACAGCCTGTGCACACCCTGCTCTTACTGGTGGCCTGAGCCGAGGGGCCCTGAGATCAGTCCCTGACCTGTGGTGGTTCCTGTCCCACGCACCTCATGCAGCCCGGTCCCTGGGAGAGGCTCGGCCTGCCGGCACCACTGCTGTGGCATTGCAAGGTCAGACGCGTCGGGGAGCGCTGGGATCCTGGGCAGTAGCAGACGAGGGTGGTTTGTGCTTTTAGAAGAACTAGTAGGTGGGACGCTCCTGTGCAGTGTCACTGATGGACGAAAACGGGAGGAACGTTGCCTGTGTTTGAGCAGACCGACTCTGATGAGGCCATGGCAATAGGCTGCAGAGTGCAGTGTGCCCGGGCTCTGTGCCGTCCTCCAGAGCTGGAGGCTCCTCGCCGACCCTGTGGCCCCAGGGATCTACTCTCAGGGCTGCGGTCCTGTAGAGTTTGCCAGCGACTCAGACCCCCGAGGGTGTGGGCCTCCCTGGCCCCTGCCCACTATTCCTCTCCTCTCTCAGCCCCAGCCCCTTGGCTTCCCTCCAGTGCTGCACTTGGCCCTGCGGGATTTCGGGCTATTGGGGTTGACCCCACTCAGCTGTGAGGCCTTTCCACACCCACCCTGCAGCTCCATGCCATGGAGGGTCCCCAGCACAGGATGGCCTTCACACAGGAGCGCACGCGGCCACTTAGCTGGTCCTGTGTGAGCTGGAGTCCATTTTGTTGATAAGATGAGGTTGGTTATTCTTTTTTTTTGAGACAGGGTCTTGCTTGTCAAGGCAGATTCAGGTTCTTTAGCACACGGAGTTCCTGGGAATTGACAAAAACGGGCACAGTGCAGAAATGGGCAGCTCACAAAAGTGATGCCAGTGGCCAATGAGATGTTCACATCACTGGTAGTTACAGAAATGACAACACGGTCACCAGCCATCTGCCTCCTCCAGTGCTAGCTGCGTGACCTTGGGCCGTGTCTGGTCATCTGTCACACAGCAATGGAAAACAAATACCCCCTCTCTCTCTTAGTCTGTATTTTTTTCTGAATATTTTGCAGTGATTTTTCATTGTTGCTGCTTTTACATTTAAACTGTGAAGTGTAACACTAACAGGTGGCCACAACAGAAACCTCGCTCTCAGAGAATTATCACAAAGCAGACACCCCGTGTGATACGGGCTGGCTGTGTCCCCGCCCAGTTCTCATCTTGAGTTCTAGCTCCCATAATTCCCACACTGTGGGAGGGACCTGGTGGGAGATAACAGAGTCATGGAGGCGATTTCCCCCATACTGTTCTCATGGTTGTGAATGAGTCTCGCGAGATCTGATGGTTTTATAAGGGAATCTCCTTTCCCTTGCCTCTCGTTCTCTCCTGCTGCCTTCTATGTAAGAGATGATGATGTGCCTCCTTGCCTTCCGCCATGGTTTGTGAGGCCTCCCCAGCCACGTGGAACTGTGAGTCCGTTAAACCTCACTTCTTTATACATTACCCAGTCGCAGGTATGTCTTTCTTAGCAGTGTGGGAGTGGACTAATACGCCACATAGCCACAACCCCGGTCAAGAAATAGAACATGACCCTCGCTGGATCTCCCTGTGTGCTCCCCTTGCCCAAGCGTGGCACGTGGCTCACTTCCAAACCACCCTTTAGTTCTGCTTACTCGTACGCTTTATGAATGCAGTTACACAGTGTATACTCTTGTGAACAGCTCTTCTTGCTCAGTTTCCTATTTGTGGGAATATCTGTGTGGTGGTAAGCGTGGTTTCTTCTTTTCCATTGCTGTGTGGTTTTCCATCACATGAATAGATTGCAGTTTGTCCCTTTTACTCCTGATGGACATTTGGATTGTGTCTAGTTTGGGGTCGTTATAAACAGTGCACCTCTGAATATGTGTGCCTGTCTCTTGGTGGACGTGGACAAGTGCTTCTGGTTCTGTGGTTTTCTTTCCCCTACAAGTGGAATTGCAGAGCTGGAGGGTGTGTGTGCACCCTTCCCTCTAATAGATCATGACAAACAATTTTCCAAAGCACCTTTTCCAGCTCACGTTTCCACTGGCAGGTCAGTGGTTCTCGTTTCTCCACATCCTCCCTGACACCGATTGTGGTCGGTCCCAGCCCTTCTCAGGGGTGTGTCTGCCACTCTGGGTAATCTGTCCTTCCCTGCTGCTTGCAGAGCTGCGTACGTGGCCTCTCTCAAACCTCCCATTGTGGTGCGGCATCTATTTCCTCGCTACTGCAGCCAAAAGAGACGGAAAGAGATTGGTTTGGGACTTTGTGTTACGCTGTCGTCATAAGCATTTTCTCATATCATTAAAATTCTTCAAAAATGTTTTTTTAATGACTACATAATATGCAGTTGCATGGATTAATGTAATTCATTCCTTTATTATACATCAAGTTGCTGCTATTTTTCTCCTATAGCAAATGGTGCTGTGATAAATGTCTACGTTTGTGGATACTTTTTCCGTAACAGATTTTCAGTAGTAGGATTCTTCAGTCATTATTGCCAAATACAGGAGTCAGCAAAATCACTGCAGCCCTCTCCCCTCCCCGTGGCTTGCAGCAGTGGTGGCAGGTCTGCTCATCTGGTTTAGAAAATATTAGTTTGAGAAATTGTTTAAAAATTTAAAGATAACATTAGAAATAAGAGTGTAATTTCCAGGAGAGGGGAAAAAGAAAAAGAATGAACGAAGTTGAGAAGGCAAGAAAAGAGGTAGGAATAAAAGCAAAGAAAAATTATGATAAATAGGAAATATTAATTACCATGCCCCAAGCAAGTTCAAGTATGTCATGATACATAATTTATACTCACCTATTCCCAAAAGGAGATACATCGATACTTTTAAAAACACCGGAAAAGCCAACATGCTACTAATGAGAGATACACCAAGACTAAAAATTTTTATTTGTTTGAAATGGAAGGATGGAAAAATATGAGGGAAATACTACCCACCTCCCCAAATGTGGTTGGAATATCTGTATTCCCCCAAATCACATTTGAACAGCATTAACAAGGACAAAGGTGTTTCATACGATCAGTCGTGGACCGGTATAAATATAACATAACCTCAACATAAACAAGACAAAAATGGATACAATTATGAGGAAATACTGATCTATCCGCAGGTATAATGGGAAATTACAACTCATCTGCAGAAAATGATGGACCAATGAGAAAAAGGTTTAAAAAGAAGACAGTCAAGATTATTAAATATGGAAGCAAAAGTTATTGGAGTAGAAAAGAAAAAGTAATGGAAATGACTGAAAAAAAAAGTTGACTTTTAGAAAGGACTAATATTGGAGGCTCAAGAGGAAGCATCTTTGCCTCTTCCGCAGTTGGTATATCTCCAGTATTCAGAAACAGGACCTGTCTGTAGTAGGAGCTGAATAATGTTTGTTGAATGACAAATAGATAAAGTCCTAAGGATTAATATCCAACTGTAACGATAAAAAGAAGGGAGGTGAAACTTCAGATGCTGAAATATTTTAAATATTATAAGCATCAAGAGAACCAAAATCAAGCCATAGAGTGGGAGAAAATAATTGCAAAAGATGTGTCTGATAAGGAATTGCTATCTAAAATTTAAAAAGAAATCTTAAAACTCAACAAAAAACAAACAGCCCTATTTTAAAATGGGCAAAAAATCTGGACTCCTCACCCAAGAAGATATACAGACAGCAGATAAGCATAGAAAAATATGCATAGCATATTGCAAAATATGCTCAATAATGAAATACCACGATACACCTATTAGAATGGCCAAAATCGATGTAAGCAGGAAAGGTGGAGCAAGATGGCAGAACAGAAAGCTCCACCAGTTGTCCCCTTACACAAGGATACCAAGTTAACAGCTGTCTACAGGGAAAAAAACACCTTTGTAAGAGCCAAAAATCAGACACACTTAGACAGAAGGGAATCCACTGCCTTGAAGCAAAGGACCCAGTCCTGTCAGCATTCATCACCTGCCAACTGAAGAGCCCTTGGGCCCTGAATAACCAGCAGTGACGCCCAGGTAATACATCAAGGGCCTTGGTGAGCCTTTCAGACTTGCTGGCTTTGGGTGCCAACACTGCCACAGTGAGTTAAAGCATCAAGTGGGCTCTTTGAGTCCCCACTTCTAGGACTCGACTCTTCGGTGGCATTTCTGGGCTTGCCCTGTCCCAGAGGGCAGCCCACTGCCCTGAAGGCTTTAGGTGGCTCGGAACAGAGACAGAGACTCTGTATTTGGGAGAAAGTAAGGGAAGAGAACAACAGTCTCTGCCTGGTAATCCAGAGAATTCTCCTCTATCTTCTCGAAGACCATCAAGCTGGTACCTCTGTAAGTCTGCAGGAACCACAGTGCTGCTGGGCTTGGGTGCCCCCCCAAAAGAGAAATGACTTGGATCACAACACTCAAGTCCTTTCAAATAATTGGAAAGCCTTTCCAAGAAGAATGGCTACAAATAAGCTCAGACAGTGATGACTAAAACAAATATGTAACTCTTCAATACCCAGACATCGAAGAACATCTGCTAACATCAACACCATCCAGGAAAACATGACCCCGCCAAGTGAACTAAACAAGGCACTGGGGACCAATCCTGGAGAAACAGGTGTGTGACCTTTCAGAGAGTTCAAAATCGCTGCATTGAGGAGACTCAAAGAAGTTCAAGATAACAGAAGGAATTCAGAATTCTGTCAGATAAATTTCACAAACAGTTTGAAATAAACAGTGATGATCAGAAATTCTGGAGCTGAAAAATGCAGTTGGCATACCGAGGAATGCATCAGTATCCTTCAATAGCAAAATGGTTCAAGCAGAAGAAAGAATTAGTGAGCCTGAAGACAGCCTGTTTAAAAATACACAGGAGACAAAAGAAGAAATACAAAATAATGAAGCCTACCTACAGGATCTAGAAAATAGCCTCAAAAGGGCAAATCTAAGAGTTATTGACCTTACAGAGGAGGTAGAGAAAGAGATAGGGTAGAAGGTTTATTCAAAGGGATAGTAACAGAGAACGTCCCAAACCTAGAGAAAGACATCAATGTCCAAGAACCAGAAGGTTAGAACACCAAGCAGATTTAACCCAAAGACGATTACCTCAAGGCATTTAATAACAAACTCCCAAAGATCAAGGATAGGGGATCCTAAAAGCAACAAGAGAAAAGAAGCAACATAGAGTGAGGCTTTAACCTGTCTTGGAGGAGACTTTCCAGTGGAAACCGTACAGACCAGGAGAAGGGGGTATGACATATTTAAAGTGCTGAAGGAAAACAACTTTTACCCTAAAATAGTATATCCTGCAGAAAATATCCTTCAAACATGAAGGAAAAATAAAAGACTTTCCTAGACAAACGAAAGCTGAGGTATTTCATCAATGCCAGGCCCATCCTATAAGAAATGCTAAAGGCAGTACTTCAACCAGGAAGAAAAGGACATTGATGAGCAATAAATAATCCCCTGAAGACATAAAACTTACTGGTAATAGTAGGTACACAGAAAAACACAGAGCATTATGATAATGTAAGTGGGGTGTGTAAACTACTCTTATCCTAAGTAGAAAGGCTAAACAATGAACTGATAAAAAAGTATAACTACAACAACTTTTCAAAACATAGTACAATAAGATATAAATACTAACAACAAAAGGTTAAAAAGTGGGAGGACAAAGTTAAGGCAAGTTTTTGTTTGTTTTCTTTTTGCTTGTTTATTTCTTTATGCAATCTGTTAAGTTGTTTTCAGGTTAAAATAGTGGGTTATAAGAGTGTTTGCAAGCGTCGTGGTAACCTCAGAACTACCTCAAATGGTAATTTTGCTTTTAGCTCTTTGAGGAATCACCATCCTGCTTTCTACAATGGTTGAACTAATTTACACTCCCACCAACAGTGTATAGGTGTTCCCTTTTCTCCACAACCTTGCCAGTATCTGTTATTTTTTTGACCAGAATACATTTTTTTTTCCTCAGCATACGGATCATTTTCAGGGACAGATTATATGTTAGGTCACAAGTCTTAAAACATTCAAAAAAATTGAAATAGTAGTAAGCATCTTCTCTGGCCACAGTGGAATAAAACTAGAAATTAATAGCAAGAAGAATTTTGAAAACTACACAGATACATGGAAATTAAACAATGTGCTCCTGAATGACTAGTGGGTCAATGAAGAAATTAAGAAGGAAATTGAAACATTTTGTGAAACAGATGATAATGGAAGCACAACATACCAAAACCTATGAGATTCAGCAAAAGCAGTACTAAGAGGGAAGTTTGTGGTTATAAACTGTAACTGTGCCTACATCAAAAAGAGGAAAACTTCAAATAAACAATCTAATGATGCATCTTAAAGAATTAGAAAAGCAGGAACAAACCAAACCCAAAGTTAGTAGAAGAAAAGAAATAATAAAGATCAGAGCAGAAATAAATGAAATTGAAAGAAAAAAATTACAAAAGATTGATGAAACAAAAAGTTGGCTTTTTGAAAAGTTAAACAAAATTGACAAATCTTTAGACTAAGAAAGAGAAGATCCAAATAAAATTAGAAATGCAGAGGAGATATTGCAACTGATACTGCAGAAGTTCAAAGGATCATTAGTGGTTATGAGCAACTATATGCCAATAAACTGGGAAATCTAGAAGTCACGAATGAATTCCTAGATACATAGAACCTACCAAGATTGAAGCAGGAAGAAACAAAAAACCTGAACAGACAAATAACATGAAACAAGCTTGGAGCTGTAATGAAAAGTCTTCCAGTAAGAAAAGCCTAGGACCTCTTAATGTCACTGCTGAATTGTGCCAAATATTTAAAGAAGAACTAATACCAATCCTCCTCAAACTATTCCAAGAAATAGAGGAGGAGGGAATATTCCCAAATTCATCCTATGAGGTACAGTATTACCCTGATACCAAAACCAGACAAAGGCACATCAAAAAAAGAAACCTACTGGACAATATCTCTGATGAATATTGATGCAAAAATCCTCAACAAAATACTAGCAAACCAAATTCAATAATACATTAGAAAGATCATTCATCATTACCAAATGGGATTTATCCCTGGAATGCTAGGATAGTTCAACATAAAAATCAATAAACATGGTAAATCATATCAAAAGAATGAAGGATAAAAACCATATGATTATTTCATTTTATGCTGAAAAGGTGTTTCATAAAATTCAATATCCTTTCATAATCAAAACCTTCAATAAAAAAAAAAACTGAGCATGGAAGGAATGTACCTCAACGTAATAAAAGCCATCTATGACAGACCCACAGCTAGTATCATACTGAATGGGGAACAACTGAAAGCCTTTCCTCTAAGATCTGTAACATGACAAAGATACCCACTGTCACCAGTGTTATTCAACATAGTATACTGGAAGTCCTAGCTAGAGCAGCCAGATGAAAGAAATATATAAAGCATATCCAAATTGGAAAGGAAGAAGTCAAATTATCCTTTAGAAAATCCTAAGGACTCCACAAGGAGACTATTAGAACTGGAAAACAAATTCAGTACAGTTGTAAGATACAAAATCATCATACAAAAATCAATAGCATTTCTATATGCCAACAGTGAAAAGAAATTTAAAAAGTAATCTAATTTATTATAGCCACACAAAATTAAATACCTAGGAGTGAACTTAACCAAAGAAGTGAAAAATCTGTATAATGAAAACTATGAAACACTGATGAAGGAAATGGAAGAGAACACCAAAAATGGAAAAATATTCCATGTTCATGGATTGAAAGAATTAATATTGTTAAAATGTCCATACTACCCAGAGCAATCTACAGATTCAATACAATCCCTATCAAAATAACGAAGACATTCTTCACAGAAATAGAAAAAACAATACTAAAATTTATATGGAACCGCAGAAGACCCAGAATAGCCAAAGGTAGCCTAAGTGAAAAGAACAAAACGGGAGGAATCACATTACCTGACTTCAAATTATACTACAGAGTTATAGTAACCAAAACAGCATGGTACTGGCATAAAAACAGACTCATAGACCAATGGAACAGAACAGAGAACCCAGAAACAAATCCACATGCCTACAGTGAACTCACTTTTGACAAGGGTGCCAAAAACATACACTGGGGAAAAGATAGTCTCTTCAATAAATGGTGTTGGGAAAACTGGTCTCCATATACAAAAGAATGAAACTAGACCCGTGTCTCTTGCCATATACAAAAATAAAAATAAACTAAAGACTTTAAGACCTCAACCTATAAAACTACTACAGGAAAACACTGGGAAAAACATCAGGATATTGGTCTGGGCAAAGATTTCTTGAGTAATACCCTGCAAGCACAGACAACCAAAGCAAACATGGATAAATGAGATCACATTAATTAAAAAGCTTCTGCACAGCAAACAATAAAGTGATAAGATGATCCACAGAATAGGGGAAAATATTTGCAAGCTGTCCCTCTGACAAAGGATTAATAACCAGAATGTATAAGGAGCTCAAACAACTCTACAGGAAAAAAATCTAATCATCTCATCAAAAATGGGCAAAATATTTGAACAGACATTTCTCAAAAGAACCCATAGAAACATCAAACAGGCATATGAAAGGGTGCCCAACATCACTGATCATCAAAGAAACGCAAATCAAAACTATTAATACAGTGAGATATCATCTTATCCAGTTAACATGGCTTGTATTCAATAACCAATGCTGGCAAGGATGTGGAGAAAAGGGAGCCCTTGTACGCTATTGGTGGGAGTGTAAATTAGTACAACCACTATGGAGAACAGCTTGGAAGCTCCTCATTAAACTAAAAATTGAGCTACCATGTGATCCAGCAATCCCACTGCTAGGTATATATACCCCATAGAATGGAAATCAGTATATGGAAGAGATATCTGCACTCCTATGTTTATTGCAGCACTGTTTACAATAGCCAAGATTTGGAAGCAGTTTAAGTGTCCATCAACAGATGAATGGATAAAGAAAGTATGGTACATATACGCAATGAATTACTATTCAGCCATAAAAGAGGATGAGATACTGTCATTTGCAACAACATGGATGGAAGTGGAGGTCATTATGGTGAAATAAGCCAGGAACAGAAAGACAAACATTGCATGTTCTCACTTTTTTTATGGCATCCGAAAATCAAAACAATTGAACTAATGGACACAGAGAACAGATGATCACCAGAGGCTGGGAATGGTAGTGGAGGGTTGTGTGGGGAGGTGGGGATGGTTAAAAGGTATAAAAAAAATTAGAATGATTAAGACCTACTACCTGATAGCACTGCAGGGTGACTGTGGTCAATCATAACAATTGTGTATTCTACAATAAAGAATGTAGTTGGATTGTTTGTAACTCAAAGGATAAATGCTTGAAGAGATGGACACCCCATTCTCCATGATGTGCTTAGTTCACATTGCATGCCTGTATCAAAACATCTTATGTACCCCAGAAATATATACACATATGTACTCACAAACATCTACAAAAATAATTTAAAAAATAAAAAAAAGTAGAACGGCCCAAATCCAAAACACTGACACCACCAAATGCTGATAAGGATGTGGAGCAACAGGAACTCCCACTCATTGCTCGTGGGAATGCAAAGTGGTGCAGCCACTTTGGAAGACAGTTTGGCAGTTTCTTCTAAAGCTAATTGTAGTCTCATCCTATAACCCAGCAGGCATGCTTCTAGATATTTACCCAATTGAGTCAAAAATGTTCAAACACAAAAAACTACAAATGAATGTTTGCTTATAATTGCCCAAGCTTGGAAGCAACCAAAATGTCTTTCAGTAAGTGAACAGATAAACAAACTATGGTATGTGCATGCAGTGGGACATTCTTCAGTGATAAAAAGAAATGTGCTATTAAGCCATGAAAAGACATGGAGGAAATTTTAATGCATATAGCTAAGTGAAAGAAGCCAATCTGGAAAGGCTGCACACTATGACTTCAAGTACATGAGACTTTGGAAAAAGCAAAACCATGGAGACAGTAAATACATCAGTGGTTTCTAGGGGCGGGGGGTAGTGGGATGAATAGGCAGAGCGCAGAGGATTTTTAGGACAGTGAAGCTGTTCTGTATGATTCTGAAATGGTGGATAATATATACATTTGTCCAAATCCATAGAATGTACAACAAGAGTGGACCTAATGCAGATGGCGGACCTTCGGAGATAATGATGTGTGCATGTGTCATCGGTTGTGTCTGTGAAATGTGCCTGGTGGTTCAGGGCGCTGGCCTTGGAGGGGGCAAATGTGGGCAGGGTTAGGTGGAAACTGTATTTTCTGCTTGTTTTGGTATGAACCTAAGACCGCTCTAAAAAATGTAGTCTATTAATTTAAAAAATTCTAAATGCATTCTATGAGCAGCTTTGTAACTATGAATTTGAAAATCTGCCTGAAATGGGCAATTTTCTAGGAAAATACAAATTACAAAGAGTGACTCCAAAAGGAAATCGAAACCCTGAATAGAAGACAAATCACTCAGTAACTTGAAAGGGCAGGCTTCGATCTCCCCTTTCCAAAGGCCCCAGGCCCAGATGGCCTTACGGCACCTTTTTCCAAACAGGGGTCAGAATTTAGGGCATAAAAGAATGCATGAGATTGGAGTCGCTGGCACAGCTGGGGTGGGTTCAAAGCCGTGGCTGCACCTGACCAGCCTCAGGCTATGCCAGGGTCTTGCCTCGGTGGCTTGCTGGGCCTTCATTGGACCATGAAGCTGGGTTTTGCTGCCTTGCAGTTGGCTTTTAACGTCTGTGGTCTGGGCAGGGGCTTTGGCCTCTCAGAACTGCATAAAGCCAGTGGCGGGACTTGAACCAAGGCATATATTGGGGGCTGGTTCTCTGGAGCAGCTGCTGGCTGCTGCTTGACTTACCCACATCCAGCAGAGGTGTGCGGGAGGCGGGGCTGAGGCGTCAGGGTCATTGAGAGGGGTCGTTGGCTGCTGCTATGATTTTAGGATATGCTTACATCATGTCTGCTGGCTGTGGGAGTCCACAGGGTCCCCAGGCCATCTATGTACTGTCTGTAAATCCTCAGGCCAGCGAGGCAGGCAAGTGAAGGGCAGCCATATTCTTTCCTGGTGGTTTTGAACTGGATTCAGACCTAAGGAAGAAAACGTGGAGGGACCTGACCAACCTCTCCTTCAGATTGTTCTGGTTAATTAAAAACCTAAGACCGGCCGGGCACGGTGGCTCACACCTGTAATCCCAGCACTTTGGGAGGCCGAAATGGGCAGATCACCTGAGGTCGGGAGTTCAAGACCAACCTGACCAGCATGGAGAAACCCCGTCTCTACTAAAACTACAAAATTAATGGGGCATGGTGGTGCATGCCTGTAATCCCAGCTACTTGGGAGACTGAGGCAGGAGAACTGCTTGAACCTGGGAGATGGAGGTTGTGGTGAGCCAACATCATGCCATTGCACTCCAGCCTGGGTGACAAGAGTGAAACTCTTAAAACAAACAAACAAACAAACAAAAAAACAAAAAAAGAACCCTAAGACGTGGCCTTAGAGTTCAGTGGCTCACACTGGGGGTGGATTTTATTTTAAAACAAATTATAACAATGACGTAGGGGGTGATGCTTACAGTCAAGAGAATGTGGCATCTGTTTAGATGGAGACAGAGAAGCAACTCAGCAAAGGTCTCCCCAAGCCCAAGGCCAGGAGGGTGCCTGAGGAGGAGGGGCTGGGCTTCCAGGGAGCAACGGAAGCAGGGACGAGAGGGAGCCAGAGGTTCCCATGGGAGCCCAGATGCAGAGAAACACAGACGGGTGCCTCAGATGTGAGGCTCCCAGAGAGTTTCCAGGAAAAGGGGGGACGTTAGATTAGGACCGGTGACAACCACCCAGAGACCTAATGGGGACTGGGGAGGAAAGGACTCCTCCCTCAGGGGGACAGAGGGGTGGCACACACCCCAAGAGTCACCTTGGAGTCCAGAGACAGATGGGTGAGTCCCAGCTTAGAGATCTCTCGTGGGCAACGCCTTGGATGTGCCATGTGGCTGAAATAGAGAAAGGTTGGAAACACCCTGAAGTCATTCCATAGGAAATTAACACAGTGTGAAGTGTTCCTTCGTGTGGTGGAGTGCGTGCAATGCTTAGGTTCATAGGGTCATCATGGGGACACCAGTAACACCAGTGAGAAAGCAGTGGAGCATGGAACAGGGTGCAGAGACAGCTGTCCCCCACCTTGGTCACAGCTGGCCCCCGCCATGCTCACAGCCGGCCCCCCATGCTCAAAGCTGGCCAGGGGGCTCTAGGACCTCACCGGGACAACCCCAGCTGCCCTAGCACCAGTGAGGAGGCACTATCATTGTTCCCTTACAGAGGGAACACCCAAGGCTCAGAGAAACCACAAAGGTGGCCAGAGAGACACAGCCCCTCCTGGGCGCCGGGATGGGAACTTGGGCAGGGGCAAGTTGTATATTTTTATTTATATTTAAATAATGATATAACTTATATTTACACATAATTATGTTAAGTTATACTTTATTTCTTATAATCTGAATGATTCAGATACAACCAGATGTTAACAGGGGTTAAACCCCAGTTGTGGGTATGAGAGTGTTTGTTAAATTATTCGTTTTCTTTTCTGTAATTTTCAATTGATTTTTTTTAAAAAAAGACTTGGCCTGGCCCTTGGGAGCCTCAGCATGCGGCTTGTGGGGGCCGTGGGGTGAGGGGCCAGGCGGGCTGTGTTCCCTGCACAGAGGTTGGGGGGATGGCACAGCAGCCTTGGCCGTGGTGGCCCGGGGTTGACATCTCCTTCATGGGGGGAAGCCGCCTGGCCGTAAGTCCCACTCCGTCCCTTCTGTCTGTCCTTGTGTGGAGCCTGGCCTGGAAAAGCTAAGAGGCTTGCTTGGGAAGGAATGGTAGGGCTTGCCGCCCTCCCCAGGAGGCCTCCCTACCTGGCACCCACACCCTCCCCCACACCTTCTTACCCGTTCCATTTTCTTCACGGCATGACTGTCACCTACAAGGATCCGTGTCGTTTACTAGTCTAGGGTCCTCTCCCCTCTAGGCCACCAACTCCATGGAGCAGGACCGTGTCTGTCTTGTCCATTCCTGTCCCAGCATCTAGAACAGGGCTGGACATGTGACTGGGCCCATGGCGCGTCCTTCACAACATTTGAGAGGTGAAGGAATGAGCTCTGGATACATCAGGCAGCTCGGCCCAGAGGGAGGCCGGGCTGACCCAGGTGACCTGGTTTTCGCACCTGGCTTTGTTCCGTTGCAGTGACGCTGGGCATCTCGATGGTCCCCCATCCTCATCTGTTGAGGCTGAAGGCCTAGGGATACCCCCCAGCTCTTGTCTTGGTGATGAACTGGGCAGGAGAGATTTTATCCAGCAGGTGGCATGATGAGGCCAGCCTGGCGCCATGGAGAGTGGCTGGTCATTTCACTCCACAAGCATTTATTGGACACCTACTGCCTTCCAGGCATGGGTCTGTGGAGTGACTAGTGGCCCCTGGGGTGGGCATTATGGTTCCACTCTAGTGACAGATGAGGACACTGGAGGTTACCTGCCCATGAGTGAGGACGCTGGTGTCAGGGCCCACACCTCTCCACCAGGCCCTCACTGTTTCAGCCAAGTCAGAGGCCGCAGGCTGGAGGCAGCCAGGGCTTCACAGCGGTGAGGGTGGCCCAACCCCGCTCTTCCTGGTGACAAGCAGCGGAAAGGCATCTCTGCTCCCCACACCAGGTCAGAGTCTCTTAGTAAACTTGGTGACCACCATCCATCCTCACGTGCCTGTCGCCAGGGAATGCTAATGAGGACAGAGGACCCAGGGATGGCCACTACTGACCTGGCTATTAAAAATAATTGGCCACCCATAAAGCGGACAAAAAATGTGTTCGCCTTCAGTTTGGCTGGGAAATGTGAATTATTCTCATGTTGCCATAGAAACCAAGGTAACGTTCCTAACATCTTTCAGATAGTTAATTTTGTGAGTCCAGTGATGGTCATTGTGCATTGTTCAGAAAAGCAGGAGAGAGAGAGAACAAGAGGGACAGGGGAAGAGACAGAGAAAGAGAAAGAGAGGGGGAGAAAGAGAGGTGGGGAGAGACAGAGTGAGAGACAGAGGAGAGAGGAGAGAAAAGGAGAGATGAGAGAGGGAGGGAGAGAAAGGGGGAAGAGGGAGAGAAAGGGGGAGGGAGAGGGAGAAAGGGAGAGAGAGGGAGAGAGGAAAAGAGAGAGAGAGATGGGGGAGAAGGAGAGGAGAGGGAGAAAGAGAGAGGGAAGGAGAGGGACAGACAGAGGCAGAGGCAGGGGAAGGAGAAAGAGAAGGACGCTGTCCTGCATCTCGGAGCCTGCAGCGCACACTGGCTCCTGGAGGCCTCCTCGACAGCAGACTGAGCTGGGCGTGGGGCTTCCAGCTCACCGGACATGCACTCTGTTCCCAAGTGTCCCTGAGGGCCCTGCTCTGCTGTCTCTCTGAGGATCCCTGATTCTTCCTCTAAGGCCTAGTGCCCTCCCCAGCCCTGTGAGCTCTGGGCCCTGAGCAGCCACCAGTAACTGGAGGAGTGAAGGGGCCAGGTCAGCACCCCCATCCCTGCAGCCACCAGTAACTGGAGGAGTGGAGGTCAGGTCAGCACCCCCATCCCTGCCTCCTCCTCTTCGCTGGTGTGCAGGAGTGGGAGGCTTCCCCTGGCTCCTTCTGAGCCAATGCAGTCCTCTGCTGGGAGCCCCCAGGTCCAGCTCTGCCTGCCTTGGTCCTGCTGGCTGTGCCTGTGTGAGGATGGTGCCGGCCAGGGTAGTACTGTCATGTGACCCGATGACTAATGCAGGAATCCTTGCTTTCCAGTGACTTCCAGGGATGGCAGGGTGGAGGCTTCTGGCTTGGGCTGCACCCAGTGGCTGTGGGATGTGGTGCCAGGCGCTGCTTAGGACCCCAAGACGTAAGGCTGTGTCCAGGCGTAGCTTGCTGGGGCACTCCTCACCTGCCCCTGGCCAGCCTCTTTCCCCAGCCCTCCACAGGACCAGTCGATCCTGTGGCATCTGAGCCCTGGTGCTCACTCCTAGCCCTGGATGTGTGGCCTGGCTGCAGTTCCCCTCTTGCCTGCCTGCCTGCCCCTGGACAGTCCCCTGCATTCTAACCACCGGGCCCCAGCGGCTGTCTGCACCCTCTTCTCTGCCTCCGCTCCTCCCTCTGCCCATAAAGGCTTCTCTATCTGGAAAATGCCCGGGTGTGTTTAAGGGCCATGGTCAAAGGCTCTCCTGTGGTAGCTCCACCCGTGGGACCCTGGAGAGCCCCGTCCTGCTCTGTCCAGCCCCCACAGTATGTCACAGGAGTGCACCTGCAGCCTTTTGTCCACTCCTCCTGGTAGGGACAGGCTCCAGCCTGGCCACCCCAGCCTCGAGGGATGGACTGGGGGAAAACCTCTGTTGGGGTTCCCCAAGTCTGCAGTAGCCAGGGGGAGGCCCAGCTGCAGTCCGGGTGCCTCCAGGTCCAGGGGCGTGGACCCACGGTTCCTTTGTAGAGCAGGACCATCTTCAAGGTGTCTGGGGCCGGTGGGCGTGGCAAAGCAGAAAGGGGAGCAGGTGTGTGGTGACGGGGACATGCATCATGGGGGCGTGACACGCAGCGGGAGTGGGCGTGGTCATGGGGGCGAGGCACCGCGGGGGCGTGGCGAGCAGAATGGGGAGTGGGCGTGGTCACGGGGCGTGGCATCATGGGGCGTGGTGTTGCTGAGGCCTGGCAACATGGGGCGGGGCATCTCGAAGCGTGGCATCACAGGGGGTGTGGCGTCCTGGGGGTGGCGTCGCAAGGACCGGGCATCACCTGTCTGTCCCCAGGTTGGGCTCCATTTGCTTCCTGGTCTCTCCTCAGCCCAATGGAGGCCATTTACGGCTTTTATCCCAGTTTTAAATCATTTACTTAGAAATTGTCTAGCATCCTCCTCATAGTGGCAGGAAGAAGAGAAAAATGATAAACCTTAAAAATCCCAATTTTAAGTTGAGCTGTTTGAAATAGCACAATTTCCAAATTACAGGCAGGTTAGAAGATGAAAAACCCATTGGATCATTGAATTGAGAGAGAGACAGAGATAGAAAGAGACAGAGAGGATCTGCCTCGGGGACCCTGGGGAGGAGGGGCTGTGTCCTGGGCAGGGGCCTGGTGCTGCTGGCTGAGCCCCGAAGACTAACAAGGGTGAACTGTGCACTTAACATCAAGTCTTACCCATGCTAATAGCTGTATGTATTTTTTTCCACCATGAAAGTAGTAGAGGCCATTAACGAAATGGAAACTAGAGAGTGGGAGGGAGACAGGGCGAGTTCCCACCAGCCGCTCCAGGGTTCTGCCCCTGACAGGCGCTATCTCAGCCTCAACCCTCTTGGGTCTTTGGAAAGTGTCCCCTAGTCACCTGAGCTTTCGCCCCGGCTCGGGCTGTTCACCGCTGCACTAATTGTTTTTGTCTGTTCATCAAGACATCCCGGCTTAACGATGGCAGAGTGTCCGAAGATGGACTCCAGGCCACACACCAGTGCAGCTGAGAGACCATCCAAGGAGGAGTGGGGCGTGGGCAAGCTGAACCTTGGCAGGGACTTGGGGAGACCTGGGGGGCACTCGGAGCTGATGCTGGGGAAGCCCTCCCTGGGTGTTCATGCAGAGAGAAGTGACCCCAGGCCTCCAAGGTCTTTCCACCCCCAGACTGGGGGTCTTTTCCCTGAGTGCTCACTGGGGCCCCTGGGGCAGAGCTTGGAAATGCCGGCTGCTGAAAGATTTCCATCGATTTGCCAAATTAATGTTCTAGTTCTCCATGTCTCGGGAGCTGTAATGAAGTGTCGACGGGAACAAGAGGATGAAACAGATGAATAAAATGTTTTTTATGGCGTCGTTACACTTTTATAATAAGATTTACTTGTCAACTTAAAATGTAATAATGTAATAATTTATTTGGTAACCTAATGAAGACCACAGTTCAAGGTTCTGGGAGTCATAATTGCCCCTGGAAAGGTGAGGGCCTTTCTCTGCACTCCACACCCAGCTGCCCTTCTGTGCTGCCTAGAGCCCTGAGGGAAGGGAGTGCAGAGTTGTTTCCGTCTGGCTGGGCCCTTCCAAAGGGGTCGGTGGTTTAGAGACAGCGGGTGTGCAGGCTAGGGCATAGCTTACCCATGGGTCCCGGGCCAAAGCTTTCTCCTGAAAATGGGAAGTGGGTTCCACATACTCAGCATCACGCACCGATGCACACCCTGAACCAGCCCAGAGCCGGGCTGTGGGAGTCATCACAACTTGGGCTCATTCCAGCCTGGGAGGGTCAGGGTTTTCAGAGAGGATGGGACATTTCAGCTGGGCCTTGAAGAATGAATAGAAGTTTGTTGGATACAAGAGAACATTTTGGAAAGAGAAGGGCATGAACAAAAGTGGAGGGGGCCTGGCTGGAGATCCAGCCTGGAACTCAGCGTGGGGGAGTATGGAGATGGGTAAAGAGGAGCAAGAGAAAATTCTGGAAAAATAGAATGGGACCAGGCCTAGATGCCCTCAGGCTGAGGTCTCCTGAGCTTAGGGCTCTGGGAGAAGGAATAGGTGGGGCGTCCTCAGTGTGAGCTTTGGGGCTTTCTTGCGGGACTCTTGGTGGCTGGGCTGCTGCTTGCTGGGCATGACTCTGTGCAGAGGTTGGGACCTAGGGCCTGGCATATCAGGAGGCAGCTGCAAGAAGCCTGATGGCTTGATCTCAGTGGACTCCGAGGCAGGTGGACTCCGAGGCGGGTGGGCATGGCAGTGCCATCCATCAGGGCGCCCTGTGCTTTCTCCTGCACCTGAAGCCTGAACCTGCTGGGGGCCCCTCCTTTCTCTCCCTCCTGGAAGACCTCAGCGGTTCCATGCCCTCAGGGCAGCCCCCTCCTCTGTGCTTCCTCTTGGCCTTCTTGGAATCCCAGGTCATCCCCTCTCCCAGGGCGGGGAGTCTGGGTTTCCAGGCGGGAGCCAGGGTGGATTGTGGCGATGATGGTCCCCATCTGGTTTACTCCTCCCTGACCCACAGCCTTGTGTTACTCCTCCATCCTAACTCCCGCCCCTCCTCCTCCAAGGACGCTGTCACCCCCCACCCTATCCTCCTGGTGTGTGCATCCCTACACTGGGAGCTTGTGGGGAGATGTTTGGCCACTAGGGCCAGGTTGGGACAGGGTTCTTCCCACTCCATGACACCTAGTCCTCCACATGGAGCTCCTCGGCCAGGGCTCGAAGAGCTGGAACCATTGCTTCGAGGTAAAGCTGGTGGTGAGCAGTGTCTCCAGGCTGCTAGGCTCCGTTCCAACCCTGCGTGCCCTTCCCCCAGGCTACAGGACACAGGGTTCCACTTGGACTCATTCCAGTGACTCTGAAGAAAATGAATTTAGGACAGGAGGCATTGAGGGAGGGAGAGGAGACTCGGCGTCTGGGCCACCTTGGCCTCAACCTGCTTGGTGTTCCAGGTGGGTCACCCCTCCTGGCTGGTGTCGGCTCCCCTGTGAGCTGACTCACCACTCACCCGACTCGCCACTCACCTTCTCTCTCCTTCTCTTCCGTAAGACTGAAGATGAACCTCACATCCTGGATAATTGGACAGAGGCTGTCTGTGGCTTGGCCCTTGGGGACAGGTGGGGACAAGGTGGGGGGGCATGCCGGAAGGGACCCCCAGACGGCCTGGCTCTCCTTTGACGGCTGCTGATTGCCTGGACAGGCTGGGCTTCCCTCCCAGTGTCTGGGTGGAAGGAAGGGGGCTCACCAAGGCCTGGGGCTGGGTTGGTCTTGCCAGGTTGCCCCTGCTGGTTCCGTGTCCCTCTGTACCTCTGCCAGGAAGCCCTTTCCTTCTCCTCCCCTGGCATCCAGGGATCTTGCGAAGAAGGAAGGAGCCCTCCATTAAGGTAGAAGCGGAGGGTATGCTGAGCCCGGACCTGCATAGCTCCCTACCGTGGGTGTGCAGACATGTATATGTAAGCCTGTGTGCATGTATATGTGCGACGTGTGTGCATGTGTCTGGTGTGATGCTTGTGTGATGTGTGTGCACGTGTGCGTGGGTGTGTGCATGTGTGTACGTGCATGCATGCATGAGTATATGTGCATGTGTGTGCATGCATGCACGTGTGTATTGTGTATGCATGTATGTGCATGCATGTATATGTGCATGGGTACATGTTCATGTGTGTATGGATGTGCATTGACGCGTGTGCATGCATGCACGTGAGCATTGTGTGTATGCCAGTGTGTGCATGTGTGTGGATGCCCTCTCTGGGAAACCAGAGAGTGAGGCCTGGGAGGCAGGACAGAGCCTGAGGATCAGCAGCACAAGACATACCCCAGGCCTGTCCCTGTGCACAGCTGCTCACTGGAGGAGGGCTGCAGCTTCTTGGGGCAAACCCCTCTCCAGTTTCTGGGGCAGCCAGACATAGGGGACTCGGGCAGGAGCAGCCACAGAGGCTGTGGCAGGAGCAGCTTGTCTGGGCATCAGAGCGATGTTCCACCAGGGCTGGAAGTGAACCAGGTGCTGCACCCAGCCCCCCTACCCCTCAGTCCCCACGCACCTTTTGGGGTGCTCTTGGTGCCCTTCATCATGCAGATCTGCCCAGCGGGACATGGTGCCCAGGGTGAGGAGTCATCCTTGCTAGCCTGGAACAGACCCGCATGTGCTGGCTGTGAGCAGGGTGGCCTCCCGTGCAGGCAGTGCCTGGCAAAGCTCTGGGTGTTGGGGCCTCTTGGTGGGTCTGCTCCTACCGGCACCCAGGACTCCGCTCCTTCCTGGGCTGCCCCTACCCTGTGGGTGCCAGGACACAGAGCCCCTCTGCGGCCCACTGCTAATGGCTGAGTTATTTCTCTGACGTGGCTTCGGTGACAGAGTTTTTGCTGACATGCAGGATTTCTGGCAGGGCTGGGCGATGTTCCTGGTGATCCTACCTGAGATCATTAATTTCAACAACCTGAGCTGGCTTCATCAGAGAGGGATTTTTGCAATAACATTAACAAACCATAAATATCTGCCAGCCCCAGAGGAGGCAGCGGCTGCATCCCACCTTCCCAGAGGGAGGGGCTGGCTGGGCCAAGCATCGTATTTCTTGGCTGTTGGTGCAGTGAGGGGAGGCGCTGTCTTTCCACCGAGGTCCGGGTGCTGCTGAAATGACAGGAATCCAGGCAGCCGCTGCTGAGTGAGGGCCTCACAACCCTGCTCTTCTGGCCGTTGTTCTGGGATGGTCAGGCTTTAGCCTCCTGGCTCTGCGTTCCTGGAGCCCCAGGGCTTGGCTCCACTTTGGCAAATTTCTGCTGACAGATGGTAAGTGAGAGCCTCATTCCATGGACTGAGACCCGTTGTGGGCATTGTGGGGCCCTGAGGGCTGCAGGACCCTAAGCCCGGGCCTGAGTTTCCAGGCAGATGTCTGCAGGGCATACACCCGCTATTCCACCTGCTTCTCCTGAGCCTGCTGGCCTCCTTCCCGGGGTGGGGTGGGGGGAGACAGGCCCCAGCCTTACCTGGTGGGTGGGGCCATTGCCAGTCCCCAGGTAGCTCGTACCTGATGCCTCCCAGCTCCTGGGGCGCCCTTCCTGGTGTGTGAGGCAGGGAGGCTGTGCCAGTGAGGAGGCCGGGGCTGGGAGGGCAGTGCAGCGTTGGGTGCTCTCACGGATGGCACCATCTGTCTTCCTCTGGATCTGGGAGTACAGCTGTGGGGGAGGGGCAGTGGGGTGTCCCGTTCTCACACCTCAGGGGCCGGCAGGAGGCGCTAAGTGGAGAGTTAAATTGTCCACCTGATGGGGGCTGCATGCTGAGGGTGCTGGGGACATGAACAAATGTTCCCTAAATGCCCAGTAATTGGAGTGTGGTGAAATTGTAAATTACAATAACAGATGAAGATGACAATAAAAGAATGATTTCTGCTGTTACTGGAAGGGCCGCTCGATTCGTGGCACTTTAACGCACGTGCGTTCTGTCTCTGGCCTGTTGGAAGCTGGTGACGATTCACCTTTGGCTCAGCGAATGATTCCTTTTGGAAAAAAACATGCAATAAATTGGCCCTTATGTGTAGAAGGCAGCCTGAGGAACCTTACTCTGGGGGTATAAGTCGAGGAGGTCGAACTGCCGTGGCACAGCCCGGCCGCCCTCATGCCTTTCGGAAGGTGCAGAGCTGCTCAGCTTACCCCCTCAGCTTGGCTTCCACCCACGGCCCCTGTGCAAGGAGGGGCTCCAAGAGCTGGTGCACCAGCCTTTCAGATGGTGGTGACTTGCCGGGCCCTTCTGCCCGTGTGGCTTCGGAAGGCCATATGCGTCTTGGCCTTGGCTTGGTGCTCTGAGTCAGGGGACTCCGGGCTCCTCCGGGTGTGTGGACACCAGTGCTCTGGTCACTCTTGCCAGGGCCCCTCCTATGTCCCCTTTCCCACCCCTCCATGCCCAGGGGCCTCACCCGGGCCCAAACCGGGGTCCCCTCATGGCTGGACCACCGCCTGGCCTTCCTCACCATCTCCCCAGATGGTTTGAATCCTACTCACTGCGTGACCTTGGGCAGCAGATGTAACCTCTCCATGCCTCAGTTTCTCCACTCACAGAATGTGAGTTACGCAGAAAGGGCTTCCCACAGCCCCTGGGCGTAAGGGCCTGATGCAGCCTGGCTCCTGGTGATGGTGTGAATGAAGCCTCACGACACGTTCTTTGGCGTAGCTGGGAAAGGCTTGCCTAGCGTGTCCTGCCAGCTTCGCCCTTGCACACACAGGAAACTCTCAATCCTCCCATGCTCATCCCCAGCCACACCCGAGCCTTCGCTCTGGCCGCACTGGCCCTCCTGTCCCTGGAGCCCCACACACTCTCTCCGGCCTCAGCACCTCTGCACCAGCACTTCCCTGGCTTGGAATGTTCTGTCTTCAGACGTCAGTGGGTCGGGGGATCCTCCTGGTCATTCAGGCTCTGCTCGGACCACCCTGACCCCCACCTTGAAGTGGTCCTCCGCCATCACTGTGGACGAGTCACCCTGATCTTGCTCCCAGCACGTTTCGATCCTGGAAAGTGTTTGATTCTATCCGATCGTTGGTGTATCTGCTGAATCTGCACCCACACCACCTGCCAGTCCCGTCCCCGGCCCTCACCCTGCTGACGTCGAGCTGTCTAGGGCTCTGTGTCCCCCTGAAGGCAGGAGCCTGGTGGGGGCACAGGAGCCTGCTCAACCTCAACAACCTCTGGCCCTGCCCTTGGGTGTCATCACAGCCCCACCTGGGGGCCTCCAGGAGGACACTGCCCAGCTGTCCAGACACTGCCACTCATATCTGGAAGTAACCCCTATGCAATTGATTGACCCGTTCACACCCACTATGACCACCTCACTGATGGGCACCCTGTATTCAGTCACGGCTTTATTTCACGACAACTGTGTGTGCCCAGCCCTGGGCTCGGATTTCTTCTCTAGGTGCTGACACCCTCGAGGGCAGGGACCCCATGTCTGCACCGTCCACTGTTGATCCCCAGTAGCTTGATGTAAACAGCCCTGTCCCCCATGAGAGAAATTTGAGGAACGAAATAGACCCAGAATATTGGAGGGAAACACTGCAGGTGTGTTTTACCCGTGGGTTCTCTGCAGTAGGGCGGTTTCTTCTTATCTGGGAAACTGCCAAGAAGCGCGGCGACGTCTCGGGTAGCTTTCCTCGGCCTCTGCCCCATCCGCCCTCGGAGAGGGAGTAGATTAACGTCTGCGAAGACAGTGCTTCCTGCCTGCCGTGGGTCACACACTCAGAGCCGAAGGGTGTGGAGTTCAAGGCTGATCAGCAGCTGGGATGAAACACGTGGACGTGGTCCAGGTATCCCCAGTGACCTGGGCTCCACCCAAGGCCAGAAAATGTGTGGCAGCTCCTCCCTGCTTCAAAGCAGGAAGAAGGCAGGGCTTTGGAAAGAGACACGAAGGAGCCGGCAGGAGGCGGCACAGACGCGCAGTGCCAAGGGGCTGGCTTTGCTGCCTAGTGTGTGGAGGGCGTGGCCCGGCAGATGTGGGACAGCTCTGTGTGCAGTGCGGGTGTTACGGGGTCCTTGGGTTGTCACTTTTCTGGCCAGAAACCTCAGTGGCCGGTGGCACCTTTGCCTCAGAAGACCTGACCGGGGCTCAGAGAGGGCAAGAAGTGTCTCCAGCTCACACAACAGGTAAGTAGTGGGGCTGACGTTTGAACCAGGTCTGCCCAATTTCAGAGCCCTCACCTGCAGCCAGCACGCGATCCTGCCTGTGCTGTGACTCTGCCTAGCCGTTCCTCCAAACATAGGCCTACTCTCCTGCCCCAGGTGCAGCAGGTAAGCCCCTCCGCACCAGGTGTCAGCGACAGCTGCAGACGGGGGACTTTCCCAACAGCTCTCCATGCAGGCTGGCCTCCCGAGGAAAAGGTTACTGAGTGTGGGGCCAGAAGATTTGGTTGTGAGCCCCAGCTGTCAGTCAGTGGTTACAGAGCCCAGGCTTGCTGGACCTCAGTTTTACCATCTCTGAGATGGGAAGGATGTTGAGGGCTGAGTCTCCTGGCGGGGTGGCTCTGAATGCCCCCTGCAGTGAGAAGGGTTGTGGCTGCCCCAGGACAGAGAGGGGCTTGACCAGCTGGGAGTCCTCAGTGCCTTATCTTCATATCCCAACCGCCACTTTCAAAACAGATTCATTCCCCAAACGGATGTGACCCCGGCACAGGAGAAATGAACGACAGCCAGTTAAGAAACCCGCAGATCAGAACCGTCAGATGTCTTCAGAGCAACAGGCAAGATCCTAACTGTCGTCAGGAACATACGCGGTGGGTGGGGAGAGGGGAGCAGCTCAGGGAGCGGCTCAGGACACCACACGGGCAGCCCTCAGCCCGTCCAGTTCACTCATCTGTCTCAGCTGGGCCGTTTCATCTCGAAAGTCGCAGAGCTGAAGCATTTATCGGCAAAGCAGCTGCTTCTGTTTGTTCTGTGTGATTTCGTGTATTTATCGCTGTGCTTTTGAAACGCCTCTTTGCTCTATCTCTGAGATTCTTCTCCGGGACTCCCGTTAAATTAATCCGATTCTGCTCCCCTCCAGTCCTCCCTCTGCCTGCTGGCACTCCGAGGGTGCATCATTAAATGGCTGTTTTTTTTCCTCCTGAAGAGGGAGGTGTTTGTTGAGGGGGATGGGGTCCCTGGGGATGGCCACTCTGTGGGCCACTGTGGGCCGCACAGCGAACAGGGACAGTTCCTGTGATGAAGCTGGACAGGCCCTCTATGTGTCATCTGTTTATATGGCCTCCACGTTTCCCACTTGTCAGGAGAGTGTGACAGTCACTCCTCCCACATTCCATCTTTGGCACACTCTAGAGCATGGTGGCTGGGGAGCAGGACAGGGGACAGGGTGACAGAGCAGGCAGAGGCCGGGGCGGAGGTGCAGACCCTGGGCCCTCTGGAGGAAGAATCTGAGCCTGGGTGGGTTGGACTGGCTGAGGACCAAGCTCAGGTTTCTCAAGTTTTGGAAATCATGGCCACGCCCTTCCTGGCTATCTTCTTCCTGGCCTGAAGGCCACCAGCAAGGGGCCACAGCTGCCAGCCCAAGTGGTGGTCTTCAGCCCCTCCCCCACAAGGCGGTTGCCTTGGTGGGATGAGATCCTTCAGGAAGGGAGGCTCGGAGCCGCGCTGTCCTCCTCCCTGGTCAGGAGGGGCCTCTCTGAGCCTGCCTCGAATTGTGGGCCTTGCCTGAGGAGCTCATGGGGGGACGCTGTGTGGACACTTTCATGGAGGGCTGGGGGCTGAGGCCCAGAGAGGCCTCCACACTCTCCAGGGATGCACCTGCCCACGGGGGAGGGCCAGCTTCTGCCATCCAGGGCCTGGGCTGGGCCCCGAGCCAGCACGAAGCTTACAGGGGTGTGGGATGAGTGGGCCTCACCGGGCGGGAACCCAATGTTGTCAGCCAGCAAAGCTGGACAGCTGCTGTGGGATGCCATGCCACCCGGGAGGGTAGGTGGGGATGGGTCCTGCGGGGTGGCTGTCTAGGGCTTGCCTCTGTGGTGGGTTGAGGCGTGGGCCCTGAAGTGGTGGCTGCCAGGGTGTTGTCATGTGGCTGCCGGCCCCACCTCTCCAGGAGCCATCCTTAGCGTTGGGTGGGGCAGTTCCATTGGTGGGGTGCACAAGCAGCCCAGCCAGACCCACCTGAGGGCGGCTCACAGGTCTAATTCCTGAACTCAAAGGCTGGAGAGTAATTTCCTCAGAGCCCCTGAGCTCCTGCCGTGCCCTGGTGCCCCCTCATCCTTGCCCTCTTCTCCCCTGGACATGACCCAGAGTCCTCCCGTCAGTTCCTGTTGCCCACAGCCAAGAAGCCCCTGACTGCTCATTCCCACCACACGAGCCTGTAGGGGACAGTAAAGCTGTGAGTCTAGCAGGAAGGGGACGGGCTGTGGGAGCCCCATCCCGGGGACACCCATCTTCCCTCAGCTCGGAGTGCTTTGTCTGGGCCATTTTCCACAGTGCTTTGGGAATTCGGCCGGGGCCTGAGGGCTCTGAGACATCCCACAGAGGCCCAGCACTGGTGGGAGCTCCGCCAAACACCTGCAACTCTCCAAACCCCCAGACCGTGGCTTGTACCCATTATGCAGATGAGCTGAATGGGCTCGGGGATGACGTCATTGCCTTGTCTCTGCCTCAGTTTACTCTGTTTGAAGAATGGAGTGCGGAGGGGGTAAATGAGTTGGGGCACGGGGAGGTCCTGGAACAATGCCTCCCCACAAAAGCACTCGTGAGTGTTTGCCCCTCTTTTCTTTTTTTTGAGATGGAGTCTCGCTCTGTCACCCAGGCTGGAGTGCAATGGTGTGATCTTGGCTCACTGCACCCTCCACCTGCTGGGTTCAAGTGATTCTCCTGCCTCAGCCTCCTGAGTGGCTGGGATTACAGGTGCCTACCACTATGCCCAGCTAATTTTTATATTTTTAGTAGAGATGGGGTTTCACCTGCTATTCTCTTTAATTGTGAGGATTTAACGCATTATGATTGTGGTTATTTTTGCCTTTGCTGTTATTTCCCAATGATGATGAAGCTGATGGTGATGAGGAGCTGACATTTCTGGAGGAGCAGGGGCAGTCTGTCTGCCTTCACAGTGCACACTCATCCTGAGCTGTGCACAGCCCCTGTCCTCAAGGATCTTAAGGTTTGGGAGACATGGACCTGTATGTGGACAGTTGTGAAGGGACGTCCACCCCTAACAGGGTCAGCAAGGTCCAAGTCAGGAGTTCTGGTTCTGCAGGGGCAGAGCTGGGAGGGAACATCCTCGCAAAAGTGAGAATGAACAGAGGAAAGCGCAACCTCAAGTAAAGCCCAATTTTAACTGTTCTAGCTCCCGTAGGGACATCTCCCAGTATTTTCCCAAGACAGCAATGAAAAGACACTCTTTCTACCCTGGGACACAGTGCCCTGCTGCTGTAAATGCCAGGACTCAAAATACGTGTGTGTCCACACTGACTGTCCACATTCAAATAATTCAAGTATGCGCGTGTCCACTGTGCCTTGGTCCAGAGCATTAATTTTTTTTTTTTTTTTTTTTTTTTTGAGACAGAGTCTCGGTCTGTCGCCCAGGCTGGAGTGCAATGGTGAGATCTTGGCTCACTGCAACCTCCACCTCCCGGGTTCAAGCAGTCTCCTGCCTCAGCCTCCTGAGTAGCTGGGGTTATAGATGCTCACCACCACGCCTGGCTAATTTTTGTATTTTTAGCAGAGATGGGGTTTCACCATGTTGGCCAGGCTGGTCTCCAACTCCAGAACCAGAACTCCTGACCTCGTGGTCCACCTGCCTGGGCCTCCCAAAGTGCTGGGATTACAAACGTGAGCCAGCGTGCCTGGCCCTAGAGTATTAATTTAACCCATGCAATTATTTGTGAGTATAGTCTCTCCTTCCCTCCAGGCTTGGGGCACGGGAACGCATCTGTTTTTCCTCCCTGTGGTACCAAGGTCTCAGCTCCCGGCCCAGTGCTGCTCCTGCAGGCTGTTGCAGGGCTCGGGCTACCCACTAGTGGGAGCTCCAGGCCTCTCATTTCCCACCTCTCTCTCTGCCTGGCTCAGATACTTGAGTGGGCCAAATTCCTGAACTGCTGTTGGTGCGCCGTCCTCATGGGAACTTAAAAGGTTGCACTGTATCCAGCTCATTCAGGGAAGTATATGTGAGTGGGTGTGAGCTCACATGTGCTGGGCAGACAAGGGGTGGACTGCAGTGGTCACTCACGGGCTTGTTTGCCCCAGCACCCATTTTCCAGGACGTGACACCCCTTGCTGGCACACATTGTCTCCCTGGGTCAGCCACATAAACAGTGTGTCGGGCCTCGTGGTCCCAGCTGATTGATTGAGTCTGCAGTGGGCACGTGATCCAAGCTCTGCCAATTGGAGTCTTTCCAAGGGTATTGGAACTATAACTGAGAAAAAGGAATTCAGTCTTTCTTTGAGTGCCTGTGGGGGTGGATGCAGTGTGCAAACGCTGTCCGCGGCCACCTCTTGCATCATGGATCTCAGAAGCAGACCTACTCAGAGAGGAGAGGGGCACCCACACAGAGGCAAGATGCGGGATGCAGAGAGAGGCAGCGATAGCTCTTGGCCTCTGAAGCCCTGGCCCCATTTGTCCCTGAGGTCCAACCCTAGCCTTCTCTGTGGGTCCCATAAGACATTCTCATGTCCTTGCAACGGATTCATAGTTTTACCTAAGTTGGGTTGAGTTGGGTGTCTGTTTCATGCAACCCAGATAGTCCTAATCTGTAAAATATTAAGACACATTTCTATCAACTTCAAGAATTAGTCGGCGTCCATAAATTACCACTTGACCATGACAAGACATTTGGCACATTCTTTTTTTGTAATCATTTGGAATTTTAGTTCCAGAATATGATTTTTTTCCTTTTACATTATGTCAATTACTTTAAGAACATTATGTCTTGTCTATGTGGGGAATATTTTCTAACAGCTGCATTTATCCTCATTTTCTCAGTAATTATTCATATGTGGACTTAACTCTAATTTTTAATGATCTATTTGCTCACGATTTTTATGCCAATGCCATTCCTTTCTCATTTTTCTTTTCTAATGGCTTTTACCACATAATTATTTTTCTCAGAAAGAGCTGTGTATCGTAAGCCGAGTCCTCAGGAATAGGTCAGTTTCATTCTGCCCTCACAATAGTTTTGTCCAGCTATAGAATTCCAGTTTCAGGTCCTGCTTGCTCAGACCCTTGTAGCAGTGCACAAATGTTATCTTCCAGCATTTTTGAATTGCAGAGAAGAATGGCCAACGTGAGTGGGATTTTTGTTCTTTTTTAAAGGCAACCTATTATTTTTATACTCTGGAGGCTTAAAGGAGTTCTTAATCCATTGAGTCGGAGGTTTCGCCAGAATATATATAGCAGTGTGTCATTTTTCTATTACTCCTTAACGGGACACGCAGGATTTGAAGGCTCCCATCTTTTTCTGTTCCAGGGGAGATTTTCTTCTCATAGTTCTTCAATTAATTCTTTCCTCCCACCCTCCTTCGGGCCCCCACGGGAATGCGATCATTTATCCTGAGTCTGTAGTCTGTCTCTCACCCTAATGCTTGTAATTCCCATCTCTCTCAATTCTTCTTATGCTCCAAGAGATTTCAATGACTGCCAGTTTGAGTTTCAGTCTTGTTACTCACAGCGCCTGTTATTTTAGTAATCATGTTTTAAATTTCAAAGATCTCTTTTTTGGTATCTAATCCCCCATTGAAAAAAACTGTGGCCAGTTCCAGTATTCTGGATGTAATATCCTTTTGAGTCTCTGTGGATGCTGATTAGAAATTTAACATCTTCATCTGTTTCCTGCATTCATCCTGATTCATCATGGATTAGCTAACGGCCCGGTCATTCTGGAGATGTCATTTAGAGGATTTAACTGCGGCGTGGAAGCACGGGTCCTGTAGGTAAGTGTATTTGTATCCATGTCTGATAAAGTGACCTGCGGTGGTGGCCCTGGTAGCGAGTGCCACACTTTTCTCTTTAACCCAGAGGTTGAAAGCTTTTTCCGCTAAGTGCCATAAATATTTTCGGCTTTGGGGGCGGTATAAATCCTAGGATGACTACTCAAGTCTGCCATTGAAGCAGAAAACAGTCAGAGATGTCAGGTCAACAAGTGGGTCTGGCTGTGTACCTCTATAACTTTACAGAAGTTGGCCACGGGGTTTGGCCCCTGAGTCACAGTTTGCCAACCTCTGCTTAGCCTGTGGCTGGAGCCCTTGGGGCCGCATGTTCAGCTTTACTGGAGTGCTGGTCGTCACTGGCCAAATGCAGTCTGGACTGGATGCCCCTTCGCTGCGGGGAAAGGACAAGCACCAGCTCCGTCATTTGTCTTTGTTTCTTACATTCTGTGGCAGCTTCCTCCTCCAGCTTCTGCCCACCAGTTCTTGGGGTTTGAGGATTGCTCACTGAGAAATCGGTGCCATTGTTCCAGTGCCAGGGCTGCCTTCTCAGGCTTTTCTGGGCAGCTCACTTTCTCTATCAGATCATTTCGTCCATGTTATTCATCACAGATTTCTCAGCACTTCTAATTCACAAATTCTCCTCTCTCTGTTTTCCAGTACTGTGTTGATGCTTATGTTCCTAAATCATTTACATGAGATTTGGGGAGGGGAAGAGTCCTCCCCAAACTGAAACCACAATCTTGATCTGGAAGTCTCCTGAAATCCTTAAAAAAGAGCTTTATGGGCTGGGCGCGGTGACACACACCTGTAATCCCAGCACTTTGGGAGGCCGAGGCAGGCGGATCACGAGGTCAGGAGATTGAGATCATCCTGGCCAACATGGTGAAACCCCGTCCCTACTAAAATTACAAAAATTAGCTGGGTGTGGTGGCACGTGCCTGTAGTCCCAGCTACTCGGGAGGCTGAGGAATGAGAATCGCTTGAACCTAGGAGGTGGAGGTTACAGTGAGCTTAGATCATACCACTGCACTCCAGCCTGGTGACAGAGGGAGAGGCCATCTCAAATAAAATAAAAAAAAGAGCTTTATAGAGGCATATTTTACATATCATCAAATCCACCCTATCAAGTATACATTTCCGTGATTTAAGGTATTTTGCCAAGTTGTGCAACCATCACTGTAAATCAGCTTTATATTTCCATCACCTCCTGAAATCATTCTTGATAGTTGATCTATTGTGTATCAAGTCTTTAGATATATAAGGCCCATTTCAAGTCTATGTATTTCAGCTCAAGGATCCACCTGTTGTTCTTGTGCTAGTCCCACAGAGTCTAATTACTGTTGTTGTAAATATACATCTCAGTAACTGGGAGGGAAGGGGATTTCCCTCCTCTTGCAAGTGTCCTTTTCATTTATCTTCAGCTAGTGCTCTGCAGTATTACTGAAAGTTTTGGTTGTTGTTTTTCAATTAGGACTTCAATTGAGATTAGACCACATAGTTGAAATATTTTGAGAGAATTGATACAGGTATCATGTTCAGACTTTCCATGAATATAACATGTTCTTCTATGCTTAAATATTTTGTCAGTAAAGCTGATAGTTTAATCTCCACATAAGTACTGAGATATTTGTATTGCTGTGTTTTTGAGGTCATGCAGACATTTTACCTGTTGTTATTTTGAGTGGAACCTTTTCTTTTCTCCCATTTTAGTCACTAACTCGTAATTACTGTTACATAGGAGAACCATAGATTTTAATCTGTAGAACCCAGCCAGATTGCTAAACTGTCATCAATTTTGTTTTTTGAAAATGTTTATGACACATAATTATTGTACATACTTACAGAATACATGTGATTTTTGATACATGTATATAATGGGTCATGATGACATTAGCTATTTGGAATATCCGTCAGCCCAAGCATGGATCATTTCTTTGTGATGAGGACGTTTCGAAGCTTCTCTTCTAGCTAGTTTGAAATACACAGAATATGATCATTGACCAGAGTCCTCCGTCTGTGCTATGGAACACTATTTTTTAAAAAATTATACTTTAAGTTCTGGGATACATGTGCAGAACCTGCAGGTTTGGTATGTGGCTATACACACGCCATGCCATGGTGGTTTGCTGCACCCAGGAACCTGTGATGTACATTAGGTTATTTCTCCAATGCTCTCCCTCCCCTTGTCCCCCACGCCCTGACAGACCCTGGTGTGTGATGTTCCCCTCCCTGTGTCTATGTGTTCTCATTGTTCAACTCCCACTTATGAGTGTGGACATGCGGTGTTTGGTTTTCTGTTTTGTCAGTTTGCTGAGATTGATGGTTTCCAGCTTCATCCATGTTCTTGCAGAGGCCACGATCTCATTCCTTTTTATAGCTGCGTAGTATTCCATGGTGTATATGTGCCACATTTTCTTTGTCCAGTCTGTCATTGATAGGCATTTTGGTTGGTTCCAAGTCTTTGCTATTGTGAACAGTGGAAACACTATTTTTTTACAAAAGTAATTTCTCTGGGGTTTTCTGGGCGTTTATCCTTGTATCCTGGCAAATTTTACATACTGTTGTCTTTTCCTTTCCATTTATCAGACACAAGTCCCCTTTTATCTGCGGGGGCAAGTTCCAAGCCCCCAGCAGATGCCTGAAGCCCTGGGTAGTTCTGACCCCTGTGTGTGCAGTGCTGTGCTTTCTCTTCTACATCCATACCTGTGATAGTTGAACTTACAATTAGAAACAGCAAGAGGTGAGCAATAATCAGAGTAGGAAAATGCACAGTTCTCACGATGTGCTGTGGTGACAGCTGTGTGAATGCACTCTGTTAAAATGGCTGTCTGTGCTGTACTTACTGTTTTCTGACCAGTGCACTACGGGCCACTGAAGCCACGGAGGGTGAAACCACAGGTCACGGGGTGGCTGCAGCCATCAGGCCTGTCTGAAGCGTCTGGGCATCTGCCAAAACTTCAGAAAATGGCTATGAGCCAGGGGCACATACCCATCCTTGGCCCACGCCTGTCAGGAGTAGGGGTGCCTCTGGGTGCACTGTGGCCCAGGGAGGCACAGGCATCACTGAGAGAGGCTTGGGTGTCGCTGAGGGAGGCGTGAGTGTCACTGAGGGAGGCGTGGGTGTCACCCAGAGAGGTGTGGGTGTCAGGGAGGTGTAGGTGTCACTGAGGGAGAGGATTCTCCAGCCTCAGCCTCCTGAGTAGCTGGGATTACAGGTGCCCGCCCACCACATCCCGCTAATTTTTGTATTTTTAGCAGAGACAGAGTTTCACCATGTTGGCCAGGCTGGTCTCGCACTCCTGACCTCGTGATCTGCCCGCCTCGGCCTCCCAAAGTGCTGGGATTACAGGCGTGAGCCACCGTGCCCGGCCCTCAGGCATCCTTCTTGCCCCGCAGCTCTGCACACTCTTCTAGGCATGCCGTGTGTGTTTAGCTTGCAGTCTCTGCTTCCCCAGGGTGCTCCCAGCTGTGTCCCGGAGACACAGCCAGGTGCCTGCCACGTGGTGAGCCTGCCCATTGTCCAGTGAGAAGAGGGGCTTTGCATGTCTGTTAGTCAGTGAGACTGGCCTGCGGGTTTCTTTAGTGTCCTGCTGCTGGGTTTTGATTCAAGGTTAAATGCTGTTATAAAACAAATGGGGAGATTTGTTTTAATGGCCTGGAACTGTTTATCTGGCACTGGAGGGATCTGTTATTTGAAACCATCTGAGCCGGGAACAACTTAGAGGTTTTTAAATTAAATTTTAAAATTTCCTTGCATTGTTATTAGTCATTGACATTTTCTAAAATTTTTTTATGATTTATATTTTCCTAGGGAAATGTCTCATTTCGTTGAAAGCTCAAAATATATTAACATAAAAGTATAAATAGTACTTTGGTAATGTATGCATTTTTGGTCTTTTTTTCTTATTTTTTGAATTACATTTTCCAGAGACTTATCCATTTTTTGTCACACAAAACAAAAACAGCAGCAGTTGTCATATTAATTTATTGGTACTTTTTTCTGCTTTTCTAATTCAGTAATCTTTGCTTTTCTTTCCCTTGTTTTCTTCCTTGGTTTTCTGGGGTTTATCTTGTTTTCTAATTTCCATTACACAGATGTACCCTAATTCACTTTCTGGTCCTGAGTGGTGATATTGGGAATCTCAGAATTTCAGAGAATGCTCTAATCAATGTGTGTTGCATACATTTCACACACATGAGAGCATATTTGTAGTATTACATTTCTGGAAGTAGAATTGCTGTTTAGAGGCTGTGTGTGTTTTAAATTTTAATTAATTTTTTATCCGTAGGATTTATGCCAGTTTACATTTTCATCACCAATATATTTGTTTTATTTAACATTACACGTAACACATATGCTACAGGTATTTTCTTTAATGGCACACGTAACATATCTGTTATAGGTATTTGACAAGTTTCAGGTCAATCCTCGGAACAACCTCATTTTATAGATTAGGAAATTGAGGTTTACTTAGACGAAGCAATTTTCCCAGTTTTATTAAGTGATGAAACAGAAACTGAAATCTAGGCATTTTTGTTCCCGAGCCCATGCTCTTAACCAGGGCACTGAGCGGCCTGTTTTCTCACACCCATATCAACATGAAATTGACAAATATTTTGATCTTAGCCAGTCTGGTAAGTAAAAAAGAAAAAAATCCAATTTTAGTTTGCATTTTCCTTACTATGACCAAAGTTCAACATTTCTTCAAATGTTTAAGAGATGTGTTTTTCCCGTTCTGCAGACTGTTTGTAACTGTCATCTATTTTTTCTTTTTATTTATTGACTTTCTTATTGATTTATAGAAGCTTTTTACATATCAAACAGTTCCTTCTGTGATATGAAATGCATGCATTTTCCTACGCTTTTATGCCTTTCAACTTTATGTGTTTTTTTACGTTACATAATTTAAAAACATTTCTGTAGTAAAAATGTGCACTTTTTTGTATATATCTGTGTCTAGGTGTATGTGCATTTTTAACATGCTCAGAAGTTCTGGCCATCCTAAGATTTAAGTAATTCTCTTGTTTTCTTCTAGTACTTTTATCATTGCATTGAAATCTTTCATCCATCTGGAATTTTTTTTTTTTTTTCCGTAAAATGCAAGGGAAGGATTCAGGTTTTTTCCCAGACACCATTAATTGTATAATCTACCTTCTCTTTTAATTGGACATTCTACTTTATAATATAGTAAATTTCCTCATGTATTTGGTATCTTCTAAATGTGTGTATGATTTGTGTATGAATGTACCTGTATCAAAAGTTTAAAATTTTTGTAATTTTAACACATTTTCCCAACTGGTAGGGCTAGTAGTAACTCACTAATCTCTTTGGTGAGAACTTTTGAATCAGCCTGTCTGATTTCTCAAAACAGCTAATTGATGTATTTTATGAGGATAATTAAATATTGATGTTGTCTAGCTTTCCTATGCTATAACATGGCATGTGTGTATATACTTTAAGTCTTATTTTATTTTATTTTAATTTTTTTTTCATTAAGGGACCCTGTGGGGTGACTGTGGGGGCAGGGGTGGGGGGGCGGGGCTGGAGTGGTTGAGGGGGGCCAAGTCTGCTTTTATATCTAGTTCCATTTTTATTTTTAAAAAGTAGAGCTTGAGCATTTCTTAGGTTTATTTGTAGATATTTTAATCATTTTTATTTCACCTAATAAATTTTGTTTTAATATATAAAAGCTATTGACTTCCATATGCCAACTTCATGTCTGCATACTTGATGAATTCTGTCATTATTCCTAATAGTTCATCAGTTAATTTTCTTGGAATTTCCAGATATATAATTATATAATCTATAAATAATAATAATAATAATTGCATACTTTCTCAGTTTTTATGTATCTTATTTCTTTCTCTTATTCATGTTGGTATCTCTAGGATAATGTTCAGTAACAGTAACAACAGTTAGATGTCTTTGTCTCGTCTTTAACAGGAATGTTGATAGATATTATCCTATTATCTACGTGAAGTGTCTAAAGTAGTTAAATTCATAGAAACAGAAAGTAGAATAGTGGTTACCAGGAACAGGGGGTCGGGAAAGGGGAATTAGTGTGTAATGGGCGTAGATTTTCAGATTTGCGAGACGAAGCAGTTCTGGAGAGCTGTTTCGTGACGGTGTAAATATGCTCACTGCCATTGAACTGTAGACTTAAAATGGATAAGATGGCACATCTTATGTGTTTTTCACAACAATGGAGATGATCACACATGTTAATATCACCACTGACCATGTCAGAAGAGCCTTTAAATGTTGAGAAGCTGCTATTCGCAATGAGGATCACACATTTTCCAAAGCTCTAATTTTTACAAGAAAGTCACATTTTATTGACAACTGCTGTCAGTTGTTTTCCTTGCAATGACAGGCTTACTATCTGTCTATCTACATCTATCTATCTATCTATGAGAGATGGAGTCTTGCTATGTTGCCTAGGTTGGTCTTGAATGCCTGGGCTTAAACAATCCTCCTGCCTTGGCCTCCCAAAGTGTTGGGATGACAGGTGTGAGCCGTGGGGCCTGGCCCCTTTGTTTATTTTTGAACTAAGAAAATTTCTACTACCCAAATCTGGATAATCACATTTTGTCAGTTGTGTTCCATGAAGAAGGAGCTAGTCCAGCTCACCACTGAAACATTGGCACAAGAGCTTTTCCGGAAGGCAAATGTCGTGCTTTGTCTTGAAGCAGAATGCTTTCCATGTAGCCCTCATCTTGACATGCAGAATGTTAAAAAGGTGCATATTCAAGCACCGGAGTTTAACAAAAGCAATAATTCTCACTGTCATCAAGGACATATTTTTTTCTCTTCTGGACAAGCATGTGGCCACGATGAGTGTCGTGACTACTGGTGTGTCTTCCTGTCTCTGTCTTCACTGTGGTAAGTGTTGGGTCAGTTTCACCGGCCATTGCTCTGACACCATCAATGTAAATGTCAGCACAGTGTTCCAGAATAAGTGATGAGATTTTAAAAGCCATTCTACAGCCTGAGTATTTCAACATCACTTGAGTTTGCTGTCAAGAAGTCATAGGGAGAACCTTCTTTGATGATAAGTTAGTGCTGATGCCAGACCAATACAGGTACATAGCAAGGCAAGCTATGTCTAGACTCTTCCATTTGTAAGGAAAAAAGCACAATTCCGCCAACAAACTGTTAACTCAGTCTTCATGTTTGCAGCTCAGTATTTATTCAACGAGTTACCATATCACTGGAGAGGGGCAATGCTGTGATGTCTTCTGCTGACTTTTCAGCCAGCAGCCACTGAGCAATGTCCACGTTCATGGCTATGCTCTTCTCTCAGGCTTCTCAGTCAGTGTGAGGTGGCAACTCTGGAAGATGCTTCATTGGCTTCTTCATTTCTACTTTGGAAAGCTACAACAAACAATTTTTGGCTTCTAAAGCTCTCATCAGATCCATGTTTAAAATACTTCATTCCTTTTTCCTTTAAACTCTGAAAGATTTCTCTCAGAATGCTGCTGCTGCTTAGGTGATAGCATAATATGCTTTGAAAATGTTCTCTTGCATAAGACACGGTAAGGCAAATCTCAGCATCCATAAAGCCAAGGAAACAGCTCTTGTCGTATTTTTGTTTTTTACAGTTTCACCCAGTTTCATTGGAGTAGATTCCTCCCTTTCATCATTTTCAGCATTTTTAGACATTGATGGTACAGATGGGGATAGAGTGAGTCTTTTGATCTTCCTTGTTAAGCCACTAACTCATCTTTAAGTATAAAAAAGCATTATAAGTAAATGTTAATTTTAGAATAAAATATCATTAGATTTTATATGTTTTTGATAAAACATTTGAAAAATGTTCAAAAAATAAAACACTATTGTAAAACAAGACAATACAGAGAAACAGACTTGAGATAGCCCGTGAGAGGTCCTCTCTTCTCCTGTCCCTTGCCTATGCAATCAATGAGGTTTGGTGTCCCCACCTCATAGGGCTGCTGTGGGAGTTGGACGGCACAATATGTGTGAAGCAGTCGCCCCAGGCTTGGCTGAGTGGGCACACAGCTTGTGCCGTTCCCTCCTGCCTCGGAATGTTTTTGTCTCGGAACGTGGTCTTCCGTTACAGGATCGGAGCACCCCGCATCTAAATGACAGCCAGCATGGGATTTCTCTTGCTTTAGCAGAGAGAAAAATAGCCTTCAATTACTCAGTGTGCATTTCCATTCAAAATGTGTGGTTGCCATAGCAAAGATCATCGACCCAGAACTCGGGCATGCGTGCTGGATGGCAGCCTCTCCTGGGGAACGATGGTAGCTCTGCTATCGACAGACCCACCAGGGGCTGTTCTGGGCCAGGGCTAGAGCTGACCGAAGAGGCTCCATAGGCAGGTGCATTCAGAGGCTGAATCAGGAATGGAGCCCAAGGCACTGGTCTACAGAACCACTGCATTCCTCCCACCCAGCTGTGTCCTGGGGAATGGGCCCTTGACATTTGGTCTTCCCAATGTCTCTACTGCCCCCAACATTTCCACTGGTGGCAGGGTAGTGATAGTGACAGGAGGCAGTCAAATGCCTCGGCAGATAGCTGTGGGTACCTGGTGAAACCCCACCTTCAATCTAAAGACAGTTTAAAGCCTGAAGGCCCAGCTACAATTCTCAGATAAATCCACGGACTGGCTTGAGAACTGCTCTTCCTGTTTGGCACACTTTCCTCTGATTGATCCCACCCTTCACCTGTTTTAAATATACCTACCCTTCTCTAATTGGTTTTTTACACTGTCTTGCCCACCTTTGAATGCTACCTTTGTTTTAGCATTTTTTGAATACTCACAAATGAATCAGTACACACTCCTCCATTCTGAGCCCATAAAAGGCTCTGGACCCAGCCACACAGGGAGAGAGACCACCCAACATTGGGTGGGGTATCACCCTCACATCCCCTCTCCACTAAGAGATGGCTCATCACTTAATAAAATTCATCTCTGCCCTTCTCACCCTTTGATTGTCAGCATGATCTCATTCTTCTTGGACACGAGACAAGAATTCAGGACCCTACCTAATGTGGGTATGAAGAAGGCAGCAATACTGTAGCCCTCTGCCCTACCTTCGGTGGCTGGCAGCCACCGCACATGACAGAAAGCAGTGGCAGGGCTGGGCCAGCCCCAGAGCCACAGGCTGGAGTAGGGCAAAGGGACGGACAGAGCTGTTAACATGCCCCTATGTGTCAGGCTGCAGTAGGACTAAAAGAGCTATTAGTGCCCTGTAACACCCTTCTAGGGCTTCAGGGTCATAGGCTTCCTTGCTTTGGTGCCACTGCCTTCTCCTTGTCTGGATGCCAGACTCCATCACAGGAGCTGCTTGCACCATGCCTGGTCCAGCCACAAGCCTTGTACAGAGCCCATTCCTGTGCCCGTGCTTAGAGTGGCCAGCCAGGCCCCACACTCACTCACCAATATACCCCCCTCCTGCCAGGGGCTGAGTGTACAGTCTCAGTGGCCATGGGATCTGCGCTGGAGTGCAAGCCAGGCGTGGCCCAATGGGCCGGGTGCGCAAGGCACCTCCTGTTTCGAGCCTGGGGCTGAGTGAGGCCTGGGCATGGGCCTTGCCAGCTGGAGGTCTCTGGCTGGCAAAGTGGCCAAGAAAAATCCTGCATCAGTAGGGGTTAAAGAGGTTGGTTGCTGAAAAGAGTGGATTCACTATTTTTCCTTTAAAGGAAGAAGTCAAAATATAATGGCTTATTCTTGTCATTGACCTGTAGAGACTTGGAAACTAAAAACAAAACTTTTAACAACTGTATTTGTCCATTCTCACACTGCTATGAAGAAATACCCAAGACTGGCTAATTTATAAAGAAAAGAGGTTTAATTTGCTCACAGTTCTGCACTGCTGGGGAGGCCTCAGGAAACTTACAATCATGGCAGAAGGCACCTGTTCACAGGGCAGCAGGAGAGAGAAAAGCTAAGCAAAGGGGGAAAAGTCCCTTATCAAACCATCAGCTCTCATGAGAACTCACTCACTATCACAAGAACAGCATGGAGATGACTGTCCCCATGACTTAATTACCTCCCACCAGGTTCCTCCTGTGACATGTATGGGTTATGGGAACTACAAGATAACATTTGGATGGGGACACAGCCAAACCATATCAACAACATAAAGTTAAGCTCTTATAGAATGAAGAAAAACCCACAGGATTCATACTTTAAAAATCACTGGTTAAGAATAAAACCCCCAAATGACCATATTCATACTCACATATAAATTCTTTGTTACGAAAAGAAGGAGCACAAAAAATAAAAAGAAAAAGCACAAAACCCAAAAAGCATAAAACAAAACATTAAACACATCAATGTGGGTCATAAACATATAACTAAGCTTAATTACTACAGAAAAAATACTCTCAAATTGGGCTTAAAAATAATAACCTACATACATACCTATTTTCCATCCACTGAAGCATCCACACATCAAACCATCTATCCAGGAATCTGACCATCTATTTATCCATCAACCCACTCATCCATCCACTCATTCATCCATCCCTGAATCTGTCCATCTGTCCATCCATCATCCACCGATCCATGCATGCATCCATGTATCCATCCGTCCATCCACTAACCCACCTAGCCACGAATGAATCTAGCCATCCATTCTCCCATCCACAGATCTCTCCCTCTCTCCCACCTTTCCATTTATATATCCATCCACCCATCATACATACATGCATGCCTGCACACATACACACATCCACCCACCCATTCATCTATCCATTATTACTTTTTTAAAACATTTTCTGAGCATCTCTTTGTGCCAAGTCCTGGGATTCAGAGATGGTTCTGTTGTGGTTTTCACCCTTGAGTCTTTCAGAGCATACCTGATGGATACCTATCTGTCAACAGAGATATTAGCAAAATCTAGTTAGTGTAGTGGGGGGTTCCAGCGGAGGACATGTCTCCTGGAGAATCAGGAGGGCTTCCCAGAAGAAGTGACTTATATAAGGTGGGACTTAAGAAATGATTGAATGCTCGGCCAGGCGTGGTGGCTCACGCCTGTAATCCCAGCACTTTGGGAGGCCGAGGCAGGCAGATCACGAGGTCAAGAAATCAAGACCATCCTGGTCAACATGGTGAAACCCCGTCTCTACTAAAAATACAAAAAACTTAGCTGGGCATGGTGGCGCGCGCCTGTAGTCCCAGCTACTCGGGAGGCTGAGGCAGGAGAATTGCTTGAACCCTTGCGGCGGACGTTGCAGTGAGCCGAGGTTGCGCCACTGCACTCCAGCCTGGTGCCTGGTGACGGAGTGAGACTCTGTCTCAAAAAAAAAAAAAAAAAAGAAATGATTGAATGCTGGTCTGCGAGCAAAGGGGATGAGGAGGAGAGCCTCCTTTACCAGAGAGAACAGAATCCATGCACATTGTTGCCATGGAGTGTGGCAGGAACTGATATGGGCAGGGAGTAGCCAAAGACCAAACTGAAAAGGTTGAGGCTGAGAGACAGGTCCTAGGGGGTCACTGAGTTTCAGGCTGAACAGCTTGCACTTTATCTTATGGGCAGTGGGTACCTCATCCCATTTGCCTTTTAGAAATCTCACTGGAATAGTGACAATGTGAAGGATGGACTAGGGGAGGCAAATCTGGAGCCTTGGAGCTAGACAGGAGGTGGCTGCAATGACTCAGATGAGAGATGGTGGGCCCTGGGTCATGGCATGGCAGTAAAGATTTCAAATCCTCAGCATGTTTGGAAGACACACCTGGAAAATCCTGGAAACATATGGGTCAGGTAGTTACTATGGAAACATCAGATGTACTGGGTTAGCATGGAGTAGACTAAAATTGCCTTGGGTTTTATAGGCATGAAGGTGGAACTGGGTTGCTCTAAATGAATATTTCCAGTGAGACATGTGTCACCATTTTCCTTTGAGTGACACTTTGCTTGGAGAAGGCCATTGGGTCAGGGATGAGCAGAGAGGAAAGAGCCCTTTTCATTCTGAGGGCGGGATGGGAAGGCACTGAGTTTATTAAGGCTGTTTAGGTCAATTACTTCAATGGTGCAAATGACCTCAAATTCATCTGCAATGCGGCAGTTACTTGGCAGCAGAAATGTGTGACAAGGAGTGAGAGCAGAAGCATATCTAAATTCCAGCACAAGATGATCCATTTCAGGGCACCTATTGCAAACCGCTCATTTGATGAATGAAAGAAGTAGCATCAATGACAAAATAATGATAATGGTGATGGTGGTGATTTAACGATGATGATGATGGTAGTAGTGGTGCTGCTGCTGATGGATGATGATGTGATAATGACAATGAGAGTGATGATGATGATGACAATGATGATAATGGGATAATGACGAAGATGATGGTGATGATGGATGATGATGATGGTGATAGATGATGGTGATGATGATGGTGATGGTGGTGGTGATGGTGGTGGTGATGGTGATGGTGATGATGGTGATGATGGTGGTGGTGATGGTGATGGTGATGATGATGATGGTGATGATGGTGGTGGTGATGGTGATGATGGTGATGGTGGTGGTGGTGATGGTGGTGATGGTGGTGGTGATGGTGATGATGGTGATGGTGGTGGTGGTGATGGTGGTGGTGATGATGGTGATGGTGATGGTGATGATGGTGATGGTGGTGATGATGATGGTGGTGGTGATAGTGATAATGGTGATGATGGTGATGATGATGGTGGTGATGGTGATGATTATGGTGATGATGGTGGTGGTGCTGATGGTGATGGTGCTGATGGTGATGATGATGGTGATGATAATGATGATGGTGGTGGTGATGGTGATGATGGTGATGGTGATGATTATGGCGATGATGGTGATGATGGTGGTTTGGATGATGATGGTGATGGTGCTGATGGTGATGATGGTGGTGATGATGGTGATGATGGTGGTGATGGTGGTGGTGATGATGGTGATGATGGTGATGATGATGGTGATGGTGGTGATGATGATGGTGATGATGGTGGTGGTGACAATGACGATGGTGACGACAATGATGTTGATAATGGTGATAATGAGATAATGATGGCAATGATGTTGGTGATGGCGATGACCACTACTATATTGTGGTCTATATTGTGCTTACTATTTGCTAGTCACTATTTTAAGCATGTTACCTAAATTAATGCATTTAATTCTCACAAAAGCTCTATGAGGCGATATTATAACCTTCACTTGATATGTGGGGAACCTGAGGCACAGAGGGGCTCTTATGACTTGCCCAGCATCAAGCAGCACATCGGGGTAGAGCAAGGGCTGGACGCCAGCATTCGCCTCATCTAGAAGTTTATATGATGAAGGCAGAAAACATTTTGGAAAACATTATTAAACCTCAAAAAGGAATGATAACGGGTTTTTCTTACTGCCTGGTGATTCAGCAGAATCTGTGCACCTGCTGTGAGCTGAGGCTGGATATTCTAGGCATTGTATGGAAGATGGGAGGGAGAGGCAGTGAGGATGGCAAGGGCTTAGAGAAATTGTTCCAAACTACGTGCATTCTGTGTGGCTTTAGGAGAGAAAAAGAGACTTTGCCTTGATATAAAGGAAACCTTCTTAAACCCTCAGATCTGAGGTGGATGACCTAGAGATGCAGTGAGCTTCCTAACTCTAGAGGTGTGCAAGTAGAGACTGATCATAGTTCAAGGGGTTGTGTTTGGTAACTTCTGTGGCTCCTTTAAACTTTTGTATCCTATTGTCCCCATTTCACAGATGGGGAAACTGAGACTCCATGAGGTGACTTGTCCATGGATTCCATGGTAGTAAGAGGCAGATGCCAGACCCAGGCCTCTTTACATTTAGCCTTAGCTCAGAGCTGGGAACACCTTTTCCCCATCCCTCATGTTTCCATGTGGAAGGGACGCCCTTTTGTGTAACTCCTGGACCCCGGTGGGGGAACTGGGTGATTGTTCTGCAAAACCAGCCCGTTGGATCCCAAGGGCAGGTCAGTGTGACCTAACCTCTGCCAGGGTCTCAGGGACCAAGTGGCTCATTGGGGAGGGGTTCTTCCAGAGACATCCAGGCAGGTCATGGGGTAGAAAGGGGACAACTTTGGAGCCAGATGCCGTGTGACCTTGGGAGACCAGTTACCTGCTCTGAGCCTGCATTCCTCACCTATAAAGCCAAGCCCTCATGAAGATGAAGGGAGACAGAGGAGACAAGAGTTTTTTAAATTCTGGGCATGAGAACAAGGGTGTCTGATTAGACCCTGGTCACCACCCAGCTCCGTCTTTCTCATGTGCACCCCATAGACAAGAGTCACTGACCGTCTGTGGTTCTCACTGACCTTGTTGCCTTCTTCCCTCAGCCTGGATGGCTGCTCCCTACATTTCCAGCCTCTCACCCACCTTGTCACATCCTCAAGGGTCACGTTCTCAGGATTCCCATCTAGGCTTGTTCTCCTCCCAGCCTGAAAGAGAGCAGATGGTCCTGTCTTCCAGCCTGGAGTCTTTTAAGTCCTGCCACTGTGTGGTTGTCCCCATGCAGGCATCTGTTTCCTTGGCGGGGGGTGGGGGGGACAGGGCTACATCTGGTACTTATATGTTCCTAGCACACGGAATGTTTGTTGAATGAATCAGTGACAGTTGTAAGATGGGTCTGCATTGCAGGGAGGTTGGAAAATTCCCCCAAGGACTATCTGCTCTCCGTGAAGGTCCCCGGGCCCCTAGCACATCTCAGGCTGGGAGTAAGAGAGTCCCTAGTGCTCCTTCCTCAGAGCACCCTGTCTCCTTGCTCAGACCAGGCACCTGCCTGGGGGTCCCTGCTTCCCTCCCACCGGCTGCCGGTCCTGCCCCTCCATTTTCAGTTGCAACCATTTATCCTTCACATTTCCTGGCTCCTCTGTTCATCTAAACAGCTGGTGCTATTTGTTCTGGGTGATTTCCCTTATTTATTGCCACATTTTCGGGAGGCATATAACTCTGTCTTCTAACCATTTTACTGCAGCCTCTTTAAATTGAAACAATTGATCAGGCCTTTGCTTTCCCTCTTTTGTTCCAGTCCCTCCTCCCCAGCTGTCCCCACCCCTTCTCTTTCAAGCAGCAATTAAATTTAAATCCATTTTCTCTAAAGAAAAGAATTAATCATTATCATCCCAGGCCGAGGAGCCCCCAGAGTCCAGGGAACACCTCCAGATGTGCAGGGTGGATGAGGGGCAGCTGACTGCTCTTTTGGGGTTCGAGGCAAATTCTGAGGGTCGCAGGGAGGGTGGCCAGTGTCTCGCTGGCATCACTGTGTGGAGTGTGATTACAGCAGGGCTGTGGGTCAGGGCAGGGTGCAGGTGGCTCACTGGCCTTTAGCGGTGATGTTGAGGCTGTTTTCCCTGGGGAGTCTCAGGGCCCCATGTGAACATTTCCTTAGGTATCTGAGTACCAGGACAGGCACAGACAGATGGAGGGAATGGGCTCGCGGGTGTGACAACTGAGAGTCATGTTCTCCCTCATCACTACCTGTTTTGTTTTAGCTACAAGGAAGCCAAGGGTCAAATGAACAGTTAGAATCTAAGAACTGCTGGTGACCTCATTCACGCCTGACCCCGTGGATGGGTCAGGTTGTGTGTTACACACACAGCATCGAGGCTTCTCCACTGCAGCTCCCATCCCAAGGGCAGGTGTAAAGGGATGGCTGATTGGTCACTGCTCAGCGGCCCCAAAGGCTGCAAGTTCCTGTGTCATCTACTGAAGCCCAGGGAGCTGGTGAACCCCTTGTCACTTGTGCATTTAAAACACAAGCTGTAATGTTCTTGACCTGCTTAAATCTCCCAGGAGTTGGGGAAGCTGTGAATCCATCTGCAGCATCATTTTCTGTGACCAAGGTGAAAGGGCCCAAGAGATGAGATCTTAGACATACAGTGAAAGAACTGAAGGCTGAGCAGGCAGCAGAACCCAGGGTCAGTTCCCAGCAGTTGGGGGTCCCAGCCACAGGCTGGGTGCAAGCCCTTCCACTAGGGGGGTGCCCCTGCCTGACTCACTGCAGGTGCTAGCCTCCAGGCCCCCTGAAGGAACCTCGCCTGATCCTCCTGGGGCACCTAGGAGGAAGGAGATGTTGACTCCTGTTCATAGACATTTACATCAGAGGCAGACAAGGCCCTGTGATATTTACTTTGTCCTTTGCAGAACAGAGGATGGGAGGAAATTCTTAATAAGGACTCATGAGCAGAGTCCACCTTCGTGCCTGACCCTGCAGTGGAGAAAACCCTCCTCTCAGGGCCCACTCCCAGCTCCTCATGTACCCCCCCAGACACCAGCCCCCCACTGCATTTGGGCCTAACATTGCTCAGATGGGGGCCTCATGTCTGACCAGCACCACTGACAGTCCCAGGAGGCTGCCCTTTACCTAGAGCCCGGCCACAGCTCTGGTGGGCAGGAGGAGGGAAATTAGCAGCAAAAGGCAGGTGCTGAGTGTGAACGCTCATCATAGAAGTCAGATAATGAGCCCATCTTAGAGGGGAGGAAACTGAGGCTCAGAGTGGTTCAGGAACGTCTCAAGGGATGAAGCCCTAAAGCGCCTGAGCCAGATCTTCTGACCCTAGGCCGGTCACATTTCACCCCCAACCCCTTAACAAGCCCTCAGGTCACCACAACAGCTGGGCTTTGTGACGAGACCCCCAGTGGCTCCCCAGCTGGCCAGAGTGGCTCTAAACAAATACCTGGGAAAAACTACTACTGAGGCTTCTGCCTCCAGCTGTGTGGTGGGCTGCTTCCTCTGCAGGGCTCTGAGGAAAAAATACTGGATCCTGTGCTGATTTCAGCAAATGCAGCAATCCCTGCTGTATTGCAAGATAATTAGCAATCAGTAGAGTGCGTCATACCTAATGAGCAGTTGGATGAGTTTTGACAGACGTATCACCCCTGTAACCACAGCTCAGATAAAACATGTCCATCACACCAGGAGTTCCTTTTGTGTCTGTTCCCAGTAACTTCCCCCCCACTCCCCAAGGCAGCCCCTGATTAGACACCATCAGTTTCTGAACTTTGTATGTTAATAGATAGCGTCATGCCATTTGCATTCTTTTGTACCTGGCTTCTCTCACTCACCCCGATGTCTGTGGGACTCATTCCTGCTGCGTCGTTCTCAGTACTTTGTTCCTTTTTTGTTGCTCAGTAGTCTTCCGTTGCGTGGATGTATAGAGTTTGGCTATCCATTGCCCTCTTAATGCACATCTGGATAATTTCCTGTTTCCAGCTATTATGATGTTTTTTTTTTGGTGGCCCTATGCACTTTCTTAGGTGTATTCCTGGATTGGCATTGTTGAGTTGCCTGGTAAATGTTGCTGAATTTTAGTATACATTTACAAACAGTTTTCCAAAATGGTTTAACCATTTTATATTCCCACCAGGCTCATATGAGAGTTCCAGTTGCTCCATATCTTCACCAACACTTGTCACTGTCAGTCTTACTTCGTAATCTTTCTGGTGAGTGTGCAGTGTCATCTCACTGTGGTTCTAGTTTTCACTTCCCTAATAACTAATGAGCTTGAGAACGTTGCATGTGCTTACCTTCCATGTGTATATCTGCTTATATGAGTTGCTTATGCAAGTCTTTTGCCCATTTTTCAATTGGATTGTCTTTTTGTTTTTTTAAACACGGGCTGGCTCTGTCACCCAGGCTGGAGTGCAGTGGCATAATCACAGCTCACTGCAACCTCCACATCCTGGGCTCAAGCTATTCTCCCACCTCAGCCTCCTGAGTAGCTAGGACTGCAGACATACACCACCACACCTGGCTAATTTTTGTAATTTTTAAATAGAAGCGAGGTTTCTACATGTTGCCCAGGCTGGTTTGGAACTCCTGAGCTCAAGCAATCTGCCTGCCTCTGCCCTCCAAAATTCTAGGATTACAGGCATGAGCCACCATGCCTGACAGGGTTGTCTTTTTATTATTGGCTTATGGAAGTTATTTAGATATTATGTTTTTGAGTTCTTTGTCAGGTATTTGTATCATGAACATTTTTTCTGTGAATCGCTTTCATTTTATGATGTTTTTGATGAACAGGAGTTTTAAATTTTGGTAAAGTTAAATATTTTTCTTGTATCATTGTCTTTGTGAGTTCTCTAAGAAATATTTTCTTGCCTCAAGATTGTGAAGGTGTTTTCTCATGTTTTCTTTTAGAAGATTCATGGCTCCGTGTGATACACCTTGAATTAATATTTGTGTATATTGTGAGTTAAGGACCAAAATGTATTTTTTCCTGTACATTTAACTAGTGTTCCACTATGATCTGCTGAAAAGACTTTCCTTTTCCTATTGAATTGCCTTCATGCCTCAGTTGACTATTTAGGTGTGGACTATATTTCTGGACTCTGTTCTATTCCATTGACCTATTTGTCTGTCTTTGCACTAACACCACCTACTCTTAATTATTGCAGCTTTATGGTAAATCTTGAAATTGGAGAGTGTCCCCCAAATTTATTATTCTTTTTTCAGATTTTCTTGGATGTTCTAGACCCTTTACATTTCTAGATTAATTTTAGAATAAGCTTTAAGATTTTCAGTTTCTACAGAAAGCCAGCTAGAATTTTGATTGAGGTTGAATGGATGCTATAGATTAGTAAAAAAAATCAATATCTTAACACTATTGAATTTTCTAATCTATGAATATGGCCTATCTATCCATGTATTTGAAAAATTTTTCTCAACTTTTTTTGGTTTATAACATAGCAATCTTGTACATTTAAACATTAAATGTATTCTTGGGCATTGAGTGTTTTTGGATTCTGTTACAAATTGTATTTAAGTTTTTTATTTTTCAATTATTTCTTACTAATATGTAGAAATTAATTTTTGTGTATTGACTTTATATTCTGAAGTTTTGCTAAATTCATCCGTTAATTTCAATAGTTTCTTTTTGCAGATTTCTTAGGATTTTCCATTTGCACAGTCATGTCTGCCCATAAAGACTCTTTTACTTCTTTCTTTTCAATCTTTTTGCCTTTTGTTTCTTTTTCTGATCTTGCTGCACAAGCTAGGGTACCTCTATTCATGTGGAGTACAAGTAGTGAAAGAAGACATTTTGCCTTTTTCTTAACTGCAGAGTGAAAGAATTTACAGTATTTCATCAAGTATGATGTTAGCTATAGGGTTTTTTTTTTTTGTAGATACTCTATTACATTAAGAAAACTTTCTCTATTCCTAGTTCACTGAGAGTTTTTTCTTTTTAAAATCTTGAATGATATCGAATTTTATGAAATTCTTTCTTTCTGAGAGTTTTATTTTTCTCCTTATTCTGTGGATTTGGTGAATTATATTGAATTTTAAATTTTAAGCCATCCTTGCACCTGGGACAGATCTCACTTATTTATAAAATGTTGAAACATAAACACACACATACACACACAGGTTTTCACTTGCTAATACTTTGTTCAAAATTTTTGTGTCTATGATTTAACAAGAACTTTGCCTATAATACTATTTTATTTTAATTTGTATATCATCTGACAGTCTTGCTTGTTAATTGTAGTGTTTATTCTATTTACATTTAAATAAATTACTGATAAATTTGGGTTTACATCTACTTTATTATTATTTGTTTTCTATTTATTAAATCTGTTCTCTGTTTAGTGCTTTCTCATGGAGTAGTTGAGGATTTTCTAGTATTCCATTGTTATGTCCTTTCTCAGCCTTTTTAGTCTCTCTTTTCTTTAAAGGGGTTGCTGTAGGCATTACAGCATGCACCCTTACATGATCACAGTGTACCTTGCATTAATATTATACCATTTCAGGTACAAGAACATTACAATAGTGTAATTTCCTTTAACCCCTCATGCTTTCTGTGCTATTGTTGACATATACTTTATTTATTCCAGTGTTATAAACCCCATAGTTTGATGGGTTGCTTCAGACATTCAATAATCTGTAGAAGGAAATTCCGAATTAGTCTTTTATATTTATGTATTTACCGTTTCTGATTTTTTTCATTTTTCCCTGCAGATCTGGGTTTTCACTTATTGATGAAATTCCATTAGTATTTATGTAGTGTGCGTTTGCTGGCAATTTATTATATCGGCTCTTGTTTGTCTAATTATGTCTTTATTTTGCCTTTTAAATTTTTAAAAGATGTTTCTGCTAGATGTAGAATTTTAGGTTGACAAATTTTTTCTTTCAGTACTTTAAAGCTACCATTCATTGTCTTCTCACTTCCATTGTTTTTGATGAAAAGTCAGCCATTATCCTTTGTGTCTTTTCACTACAACTAACGTCTTTCTCTGTCTCTTTTCTTGGCCTGCTTTAAGATTTCTCTTTTTTTATTCCTCTTTTTTGAGACAGAATCTCACTGTCACCCAGGCTGGAGTGCAATGCTGCGATCTCAGCTCACTGCAACTTCCACCTCCCGGGTTCAAGTGATTCTCCTCCCTCAGCCTCTCAGTAGCTGGGATTACAGGCATGTGCCACCATGTCCAGCTAATTTTTGTATTTTTAGTAGAGACGTGGTTTCACCATGTTGGCCTCAAACTTCTGGCCTCAAGTAATCTGCCCACTTTGGTCTCCCAAAGTGCTAGGATTATAGGCATGAGCCACCATGCCTGGCCAAAATTTCTCTACTTATCTTTGTTTTTCAACAATTTGACTAGGATTTGCTAAATGTGATTTTATTTAGATTTACTCTGCTTGGGGTTTACTAAAATTTTTGGATATGTTGATTAGTTCTGTGTCCAATCCATTCAATACATTATTCACATGAATAATATTTTTTAGTTGTATGTTTTCTTTTTATTTTGCAGTTGTCATTTTTGCTACTAAAATTTCCTTCTTGTTAGCTCATTCAGACCACGTTTTTCTCTAAATTAGTTAAAAATTTGTAATAAAAATTTAACATTGTTGTGTGCTGATTCCATCTGGATCATGTGTGTCCCTCCACCTTTATTAACTGTTTTATTTTCTTAATTATTGCTGATGTTTTCAACCAGGAGTCCAACTGAGCTAGGAATGGGCCATTGCTTTCATTCATTTTAGCTCCTCTCTGATTCAGTAGTGTTGAGGGTGAGGTTAGGTCTTCTGAAATCCCCAGGCCCAGGGCCTGGGAGACTCTGACAGTGTCTCTTTGCCCTCAACTCCAACCTCCAATTTCTCTTGCAACCTACATGCAGGGCCTTATTTTTGTGTCTTATCAGGAGTTGATTTGAATTATTCGGTTACAGCTTGGCTAATTGCAGTTCACCTGTGAATTCAGTTGTTCTGAGGATGAAGTCAGACATCTCCCATCCTGCCTCCCTCCCCAGGAGGGTCTTGGAATCTGGAATCTAAGCATCACGAGACTATAAGATCTCTCTCTCTGTTTTTCTGGCCTCACCCCTCTTTGCCTCTTACTTAGAATTGTCTAAGATTATAGAATTGTCTGAGTAATAGGGATTATTTTTATTTTACAGGCTCTTTCAAATTCAAGTCTGTCACTTAAGTGTATAGTGCCAACATGTTTGGCTAGTTTCTCCTTGAGCTTCTACCTCTTTGCTTGAGCCAGACTCATGTCTCTGCCTGCCCAGCTCCCAGCCTTGGTAACCACCCCACATGTGTTGGCAGACATTGGTCTCTGCTCACCTTTGAAGGCCTTATATTTATCTGGAATTTGGTTCATTTAGATTTCCTTGCATTTACAGCTCTTTCAAGTCTTAATACTATGATTTTGGTGTTTATAGTGTGCTTTCTTGCTGTCATGGTGGAGTAATAATCTTTATCTTCTATTGCCTCATCAGAAGCACAACTCTATTGCAAACATAGTTTCTGGTATATGGCTGAAAAGTGTGAGACATCACTAAAGGGAAAACTAGGAAAAAGAAACCTCCTGAGCGTTTATCGAGCTTCAATATGAGCCCTAAGTGTGTGGAAAACATTTGCCCCAAGAGCTGCCATTTGAAGGGTGGGCCTTAAGTTCCCAGCAAGGTGAAGGAGTTGAACCCAGTCCTTCCTCAACAAGCCTGAGACCCTGAGGGAATATTGTGATCCTAGGTCAGAATCAACCCCAGGGTATTGGAAGAAGGAAACTAAATTCTTTTTGGAGGAATGCAGCCCCAATCTACGCCTTCAGGACAGCCATAGATTAAGATCCACAGAATATGGGCTCATAATGAAGATTCTACCAACACACCAGGAAACAAACTGCCATGAGGGAGAGAGTCAGCAAAAATAACAAGCACAGATTTAGACCCCCGAGGAGTTCATGTACTGGAGCTGTCAGATACAGAGTGTAATATGCATGTGCATAAAATAGTTTAGAAGTGGAAGCTGGAATCTGCCCATGGCTGGGGGAAAACCCTGGACTGAGGGAGTTCTGCACAGGCAGGAGTGACTGTGGTCCTAGGTGACCTGGAAGGCTCCATGGAACTTACCTAGGGAGGAGGCTACCTAGAAAGAAGGTTCTAGGAGGTTACTTAGGGAACCTAAGGGAAGAGATTGCCTAAGAAATTATCTAGGGAGGAGGTTACCTAGGAAAGAGATTTTTTTTTTTTTTTTCCAAGACAGAGTTTCACTCTCGTTGCCCAGGCTAGAGTGCTATGGTGCAATCTCAGGTCACGGCAACAGCCACCTCCTGGGTTCAAGCAATTCTCCTGCCTCACCCTCCCGAGTAGCTGGGACTACAGGCTTATACCACCACACCCAGCTAATTTTTTGTACTTTTAGTAGAGACGGGGTTGCACTGTGTTAGCCAGGATGGTCTTGATCTCCTGACCTTGTGATTTGCCCGACTTGGCCTCCCAAAGTGCTGAGATTACAGGTGTGAGCCATGGTGCCTGGCCAAGAAAAAGCTTTTTCTGAGCAGTAAGAGTAGATGTGTGGCTGAATGCCTACTTAGGAGGGGAGCTTTGGGCCGGCTGGTCAAACTCCTGCAGCACCTGTCAGTGGTGAAATGGAAAGGCCGCTTAGACACAGCTGATAGGAGGCATGAACCTGGCCCCGGGGGAGAAGAACTTGGAAAAGTGGGGCTTGGGGCAGGGAGCACTTTCTCGTCCTCTGCACCAGCCCAGAGTCTGATTTATTTCTGCAGAATTGCGTTCGAGGGATGAGCTGTACCAAATGAACAAGCAGCGGGTATGCTGAGATTCGGGGCCATCCTGGACTTCCAAATGGCCTGTGCTCTGAATAGATCTTTTGTTCAGTGTGGCAGTAATGAAGGAGGGGAATTGGCAGCAGATGCCCAGAAAGGGCTGTGACTAACTGTCCATTATAAAGGGAGCATTTTAATAAAAAAATCCATGTAATTTATTTGAATAAAAATGTGTGTTCTTTTACAAGCCCATTCTCTCCCCAGTCTTTCCATATTAATAGATCATTAATACTCCATGAATGGGTAATCATCTTCTTGGAAAACAAATGCAAGGGCATAAAAGGAAAATTATAGTCGTTTAAACTTAAAAAGAAAGGATTGTCGGGGGAAGGAAAAGCTGTGTTCACAAAAACAGCCAGCTCCTGTCGCTGGCTTTGGGAGTGGGAAGGTCTGTGGAGCTGCACTGGGGGACTCATGGTGGACAGGGCCCTGGTACTCACTGCATGCCCCGACCTGCGGAGGGTGCCCTAGGTTCACTGCAGCAGGGGGCCGCCCACACAGGGCTTGAGACAAGGTCAGCTGTCCTGAATGGGACCACAGGGCAGGTCAAGGTGAGCAGGTCTGGGTGAGCAGATACAGGTAAGCAGAGCCACTGTGTCACCCCAGCCCTGGTCTCCCTTGTCTTTGTTGTACCCCTGCGTTCTCCTATGGTTTTCTTATAAAAACACCCACTATTGGATTTTGGGACTGCCCTACTCATGTTCACTTATTACTGATTTCCAAATAAGGGCACATTCTGAGATTCCCAGAGGATGTGAATTCTGGGGGAGCCCTGCTCAGTCCAGTCCACTCCCTCAGCCACAGTCATCAATAGGGCAAAAGAGAGACTCATGGAGCCCCAGATGTCCATGTGGTGGAGGAGCCTTTCTCAGCTGGGACCATCTAGAAAAGTGTGGTCTTCTGTCAAAAGCCCTGAAGGGCCTAAGCTCCCTCCCTCCTCTGCAGGCTCGGGACATTGGGACTCTGGGCTGAGGCTGGCAGGGGCATTCTGCAGAAGGGCCCCCTGTTCCTTAGAGGACAGAGGCTCAGGGAACTTCTCCATCTGAATTTGGGGCAATGCACCTAGAGAGATGGAAGTTTCTCTGCACACCTGCCTTGGAGCTGGCTCAGAGGGAGCTGCAGGTGGTACCACAGGTGCAGGTGACACTGCCCACCTGGGAACTGCCAGCCGATGGCTCAGTGCCAGTCAACCTGCAGTGGGCCTCAGTCCAGTGTGGGGTGTGGCAATTTGAACATAGCCTTTGGTTACCTTTGAGGTTGTCAGGTGAGAAGTTCTATAGGGAGGTATGGGCAGACAGGCACCCAGCAGGGCCAGCCCAGCCAGAGCAAGCTCAGTCCCAGTGGGGTTGGAGGGCTTCTCAGGGAGTGAGGGGAGACGTCAGAAAAGATAGAAGGGTTCCTGGCTTGAGGACCTGCTAAAACGAAAGTGTCAGAAAGTGGACAGCACCAGCAGGGCCATTGATAGGGACTCTGTGAAGGGCTCAGGCCTTAGCTGGAGGGGTCAGGATGGCCCATCCTCAGTCCCAGCACAGGTGTGGACCCCTGCAGGTGCCCAGAAGGTGTGGGGTGACCCTGGGGCTACCAGCAGTGTTGTGGGCATTTCTGCAGGCACTCTTGCTGGCTCTGCTGGGCGAGCCTCTTTGGCTGGAGGCCAGATTTCCTTCTGATCTGAGCACCTCCTGCCCCAACTACGGCCCTGTCACTCAGGCCCTCAGGGGTAAAGGGAGGCTGGAGGTGGGGCCTCTGTCCTGGAGGTAGGGAAATCGGTCATCTCAGGGACACCCTGAGTCCTCACCAGCTCCTCATGCCATGGGCAGGAATGTGCCTTCAAGATGGGCGTGACAGGCTGTGGTCTGCAGTTTGGAGGGAGCCCTGGAGGCATCTACTGCTGTGAGACCTCCAGGGAGGCAGATCCGGAAGGGAGGCTGAGGGTCTTCTGAGAGCTGATGCCATGTTGGCGAGTGCTGTCTTGAGGGTCTGTGCTCCCAGACATTGCTGGCGGGTCCTTCTAGCCTGCGCTCCAGGATGGGCAGGGGGTTTAGGGGAAGCCCTCTGGGTCCAAGGCTGAGAGGGCCCTGCTTGGGGCTCCCATGGCCCCTGCCCTCTGCCATCCCTGCCTGGCCTCACTGTGCAGCTGTGCCTGTGTGCCCCTCTGCCTGTCTGGCACATGGGCACATCCACAGGACAGGGCCATGATTGTCTCCTCTGGGGCTTAGCCCAGACCCTGGGAGTGTTTGCTGTGTTGTGGGTGGTCCCTGAGCCTGTGCTTGTGCTGCACACAGTGAGGAACACACCCCACCCCACCTGTAGGAGCCCCATATTCAGGTGGGATGATGGACATGGGAACGGCACAGAAAGGTAGGACGGAGGGCTGCTGGAGCACAGAGGCGGGTGTGGAGTCAGGAGCCTTCCAGGGGCTCTGAGCTGAGTTTTCAGGGCAGCATCCTAGAACCAGGAAAGAAGAGGTGGGAGGGTTTCCAGCTGAGGGAGCAGCCCATGAGAAGGCCTAGGGGTAATGATGGCAAGGTGCATTCTGGGGACAGGCAGTCCCTTTGCTGCTGCTGTGCACTGCTGCTTCAGTAAAAGTTGTTGTTAACACCACCAGCTCACCCTTAAATTCTTTCCTGGGCAAAGCCAAGAACCCTCCCAGGCTAAGCCCCTGTCTTGAGACTTACCCATACATTGCTACATATGCTTTGCACTATGGCAGCATTTACCCAGCGTTGATCTTTAACTTAAAACGTCCTAAGCTTCCTGTGGAGTATCAATAGCTTTGTTTTGCAGAAGAGGAGAAACAGGCTCAAATACAGCTGGGAAGCAATAAAACAAGGATTAAAAACCAGAACCCGTGTTCTTATTTCGATTTAAACATTATCAGGCCACCTCACAACAGAGATACAGCTGATGTGTTCTTGGCAACAAAGGCACCTACAGTCTATCCCTGGAACCAAAGCACAAGAACTTCAAAGCAGAAGTTGTGCCACTGTGCCTGGGTTTTTTTTTTTTAGAGAGAGATGGGGGTCTTGCTTTGTTGCCCAGACTGGTCTTGAACTCCTGGCCTCAGGCAATCCTCCTGCCTCAGCCTTCCCAGAAATATATATGTAATTAACAATTAAGTTCTAAATGTCTGAGTTTCTGTTTCTTCAGAGTTGATGACAGGTGTGGGACTTACACAGCATGTTTGTCAGCATTTATCCCCACCCCCAACACTGCCTGGGTGATGCAGGGACCTCCCTGAGCACAGCAACAGCAGAACAAGTCCCTGGAAAAAGCTTCAAAGTTTTAAGGAACTTGGGCCTGAGGATGATGGCCCAGCATGTGTCCACAGAACGTGTGTTTACATTTCCTCTGTGGACCCTGACTTTTCACTTAGATCTAATGCGGAGCCCTAGAGAGTGATGAAAAATGAAGTGATAGCTGTGAATGTGTTGGCTGTTTGTAGACCTTTAGAAACAGCTAAATGATTCCAGTTTCATATCATTGTTACCAAATACTTCAAAGAGGAGATCATTCCAGTGACAGTTTGATCCTTTTCATTTAATGTATGGAATCAGTGAAGATTTTGAAGTTCCTTCTGTTGCTGGTGAAACCATAATGTCATGAATTTAATTGAAAAACAGCATGAAAGGCTACATTATTTGTTCTTGTAGTTGTGATATGAACACAATTTTTGGTGAAGCTAGTGTCATGGTCAAAACAATGTTCTTTTTAAATTAAGTAGAGAAATGTGCTTGAGGTTACTTTTTGGCCCATTAAAACAAACTGTGGGGGGCCGGGCGCGGTGGCTCACGCCTGTAATCCCAGCACTTTGGGAGGCCGAGGCGGGTGGATCATGAGGTCAAGAGATCGAGGCCATCCTGGTCAACATGGTGAAACCCCGTCTCTACTAAAAATACAAAAATTAGCTGGGCATGGCGGCACGTGCCTGTAGTCCCAGCTACTCGGGAGGCTGAGGCAGGAGAATTGCTTGAACCCAGGAGGCGGAGGTTGCGGTGAGCCGAGATCGCGCCATTGCACTCCAGCCTGGGTAACGAGCGAAACTCCGTCTCAGAAAAACAAAAACAAAAACAAACTGTGATAATTTACTAACCTAACAGGAGCTGAAGTTGTCCAAATTTACCGCTATTATGTGTGTACCCAGTATAACTTGAAATAAACACTTTTGTCATGACGTTAACATTAAATAGGAAAAAACACATGCTTTTTTTCCAAATAGTAGTACTCACCTTCTCCATTTTCCTCATTATCAATCAGATTTGATAAATGTTGGAGCTTCTGAACAGTTACTTCATAAATCAGCTTAAGTGTCTTATGATGGTACTAAACTTTTTGGAAACACATCGTTTAGATTTTGAATGCAGTTGTGTAAAATCAGTTGGAAATCTTTAATTGAAGCAGTCAATGAATAGAAGCCCCTAAATGTCAGTTATTAATGTTGTTAGCAGATTGTAATTATTGAAAACAAAGCCTGCTAAGCAGGAAGACATTGAAATTTTCCTCTAGGAGAGCAATGGAGAAAATAAACATATTACATTGTGAAGCTCAGTGTACAAGATTTTACTTAGAACTTCGGTATATCTTGGCATATGGGAAGAATCTTTAAATGAAGCTCCTTTGTCTAATTGTATAAGTGTATGAGGACTGGAATGGAATCAGGTGGAGAAGGCCTAGACTTTTATGGCGTGTAAGTTTGGTAGGACATTTAAAAGAATCATGAATAGAGATGATGCATTGGACATGTTTTGTTGTGGAAAAAAATGTCAAAAAACGGCACCCTGAATAGATGCAAAAGGCAGTCTCTATGACAATGTTTCTGCTGAAATATTTATGTATTTCAATGCAAAAATATTAGAATTGAAAATGTTCTTCATTTTACAGAATTTACTCTGAGCTTACCAGCCACCTCAATTCCTGTAGAGATAATAGTTTCTAAATTTAAAATGTCATGCCCTTTTGAAAAGAATCAGTTGCAATGTTAACAATGTAGAACTTTTAAATCATAAAATGCAATTTGAAGACAATTACATGCAATTTTATGAAAAATTTAAAACAATACAGTCACATTCTTCTGAAAAATGCCACTGACACAGCATTAGGATAGATGTGGGAAGGAAAATGGCTGAAGAATGTAGTTGTGTACCAACAGTAAGTCTTTTTTTTTTTTTTCCTATTTATCTGCC
>PVKV010000463.1:62214-105937 GCA_004027835.1 Alouatta palliata
ATATATACTTTTTATTGCATTTTAGGTTTGGGGGTACATGTGAAGAACATGCAAGATTGTTACATAGGAACACACATGGCAGTGTGATTTGCTGCCTTCCTCCCCATCACCTATATCTGGTATTTCTCCCCATGCTATCCCTCCCCAACTCCCCACCCCCTGCTGTCCCTCCCCTTTTTCCCCCCAACAGACCCCAGTGAACAGTAAGTCTTTTATGAGATGGAGTCTCACTCTGTCGCCCATTCCGGAGTGCAGTGGTACAATCTCGGCTCACTGCAACCTCTGCTTCCTGGATTCGAGTGATTCTCCTGCCTCAGCCTCCCGAGTAGCTGGGGCTACAGGCACATGCTACCACACCCAGCTAATTTTTGTATTTTTAGTGAGATGGGGTTTCACCATGTTGGCTAGGCTGGTCTCAAACTCCTGACCTCGGGTGATCCGCCTGCCTCTGCCTCCCAAAGTGCTGGGATTACAGATGTGAGCCACTGTGCCTGGTCCATTTTTCCTTTTTAATGTTTTAAATGTGTAATGGTTTAAATAATTTAAACATTTTGCTTTAATATAAATAGATATGTCATATTTTCATACTTTTAATTAAAAATTTGTTTTAAAAATAGCTTTCGAATAAAATTATTTTAGGCCCACCAACATAACAAACCGATTTATTGGTCGATAAATGCACACATAATTTACATTATATAAATATGTATATATAAATCATTTAGTATCTATGTATATATAATTTAAATGAAAACAACACCTCAAATATTTAGCTGCTGCATCAGAAGGAAATGGAGGCTCCATGGTGATTAAATCACTTGTTCAAGGCCTCATGATTGATAAGTGGTATAATATTTTGGTATTTTACAGAGTGCTTTCTTTTTTTATATTATCAAATCTTTAAAAAATATTATTGGCCAGGCACTGTGGCTCATGCCTATAATCCCAGCACTTTGGGAGGCTGAGATGGGTGGATCATGAGGTCAGGAGTTCAAGATCATCCTAGCCAACACAGTGAAACCCCATCTCTACTAAAAATACAAAAATTAGCTGGGTGTGGTGGTGCGTGCCTGTAATCCCAGCTACTTGGGAGGGTGAGGCAGGAGAATCACTTGAATCAGGGAGTCGGAGGTTGCAGTGAGCTGAGATCACGCCATTGCACTCCAGCCTGCCAACAGAGTGAGACTCCATCTCAAGAAATATATATATTTAATTAATACAATCTTACTAACGTAGCTAACAGCCCCATTCCTGTCTGTGCTTCCCAAATTTCTATCATTTTAACTCCAAACCTAAAATGCAATAAAATATATATATATTTTTAAAAAATACCCTTTTCTCTATTGTTTTCAAATTAACTTTTGAGTAAAATCAAAATGATATTATAAAATATCTTTGGAGTACCAAGACAAACCCTTCACTGCACACCCTGGCAGTAAGCATGACCCCCAGGAGTTGATGTTACCCCTGAAGCCCCTGCATGCCACACTTTATGCTTACAGATAATGTAAATCCTATCCATCTTCCACTTTCCAAAAGCATTTTGTACTCACCATTCTCTGAATTGGCCCCTGAGTTCTACTGCAGGCGCTGATCTGTCTACAGTGGAGTGCTTGGCTTAGCATGTTTGTGGTGTACATGTTTGTGTTCCTCACCTGTGCCTGTGTGTAGCCGCCTCCTGTGGTGTGCGGAGGGAGTCTCCAAGCCGCTCTGGCCACACGGTTGCATTCCCGAGGACCAGTGTGCCTTACCGGGCTGTGGTTCGTGCACCTCTGCTCACCAGTTGCGGGGTTCCATGACATGACTGTGGCAGAACTGAATGTGTCCATTCTCCGTCCAGGGACACTGACCGAGTCCAGGTCTGTTTGGGTTGGTTTCCTCTCGGGAGCAGTGTGCCCGTGGTGACTTGTAGGAAGCGTCCTGTAGGATGTACCCCGAGTGTCCGAGTGCCGCGTGACCCTGGCTGTGTTGTCAGCATCGCTAGCCCGTGCCAACCTGTTTTCCAGCAGAGCACAGGTCACTGTTGCCAAGTCCTACTCAACACTCGATGTCGTCACGTCTTACTTTTTTTTCAGATTTAGGTGGCGTGAAATGACATATTATTATTTTAACTTGCATTCTCATTCTTTTTAATGAAGCAGTATTTTTTCAGTGTTCATTGTTCGTTCTGATGAGTCCTTCCTCCCTCCCTCCCTGCCTCCCTCCCTCTCTCTCTCTCTTTCTCTTTCTTTCCATCTTTCTTTCTCTTTACTTCTTCCTTTCCTTCCCTTTCCCTTTCTCCTTCCCTTTCTGAACTCTAGCTCTGTCATCCAGGCTGGAGTGCAGTGGCGCGATCTCGGCTCACTGCAATCTCCACCTCCCGGGTTCAAGTGATTCTCCTGCTTTGGCCTCCCGAGTAGCTGGGATTACAGGCACCTGCCACCACACCCAGCTAATTTTGGTATTTTTAGTAGAGACGAGGTTTCACCACATTGGCCAGGCCTGATGAGTCTTTCTAAAACACGGCTCTGTTCTCATCCTGTCCTCCCCATCTCCCCAGTGGTTTCCAATTGTTTCATAAATTTCTCCCCAGCGTTAGGGGATCCCTTTCCATTCAGACTCCTGCTTTACTCCTCTCCTTACTCCTCAGAAGGGTATTATGGCCACTTCACTGGCCATTTCCATGTGCCACGCTCTCTCTCTTTCGTCCAGGCCTTTGCCTGTGGTGTTCACTCTTCCAGAAACACCCTTCCTCAGGGCCTCCCTTGCACCCCTTCAGTCTCAGCAAAAGGAAGGTGAGTCTCAGCTCAGGACTCACCTTCTCCAGGAACCTTTCCCTGAGCCTCCCTTGACTCTCCCCTGGCTGAGGTAGCTCCCTGTGTTGTGATGACCTGCTTCTCCGTGTCCCACCCACCTCTGGACTGAGCTCATGGGGGTGGGACCCCATGTGACTCACCCATGGAGCCCAAGGTGGTTCCCCAGCAGACAGGCAGGGAGCCATTCTTCTCATTTTAATGTGATTTTGCAGTTTTGCTGAGGCAGGTTCTGAGGCTTTGAGTGACCACCCACTTTTTAAGTGCCACTGGCTCAGTGGATGGGTTATAAACTGGGGCCAGCGGCCTCCTGCATCAGGTAGCCAGTGGCTAGGCTGGGGGTCCTGCCGAACTGCAGGAACCACCCCCTCTCCCTGATTCCTGGGTTCTTACCAAGACCTCGGACTTGGTGAGATTCAGTTCTTCTCTGCTTCCCCAACACTTCCAGATTCTCTCTTCTGGTTTCCCAGTGTGGTCCATCACTGCTGGGCTCCCTTGAGGACAGAATCCATGTCCATCTGGTTCACCGTTGTCTTCTGATGCCTGCCTCGTGCCAGAGACACAGTCAGTGCTCCAGCAACATGTGCTGCAAGTTTTACACAAGCTCCCTCGATCTTGGTGATTCAGAGAGAAAATTAAGGCGCACTCCCTCTCCCCACCTTCATCGAAAACAGTGAGCTCTCACCAGGCGGATCCTAACAGAGGCGTGGGCATTGGTAGACCTTGGCAGATTCCCCCAGCTGGGGATGGAGATGTGTGAAGCCCAGGGAGAGGGGATTGCACTGGGAGCCCATAGACGGAGGAGGGGCATCAGTGGATGCACAGTCAGAAATGCTCTCCCCACCCCAGCTCCTTTTCTTCAGCAACCAGGACTGTTTACCTGAACTTCTCACAGGTGCCTCTGCAAGCAGAGAGGGTGTCCAGGAGATCCCAACCTCCCCGTGTATCCACCTACAGGATTGGAACTCTGAGGAAGCTGTGCCTGTGCACATTCCCCCTGGCTCCATCACTCACCACCAGAGCGGAGCAACAAAAGGAAGCCCTGGAGATCTGGAGTGAAGACGTTTCATCATGGCCCCCTGCATGCCAGCTCACATCTTATTGAAAAATTCTAATTGTCTCAGAAGGCTCATTTCCATTTGTGGCACAAATGGAGCCTGTCCTCAAGGGGATGGATGTGCTCACAGCCGGTGCAAAGCGAGATGTTCCACGGGCTGGCAGCACAACATGCTGCTCGGCACTGGTAGGCTTCGCAGTCTTGGACACGAAGAGCAGCCACAGGGCTGGGAAGGAGCCTCCTGTTCATGGGGGTGAGAAGGGAGGCAGGAAGGACACCTCGAGGTGCACACAACCTCTGAGTTCCTGCAAAGGACTCCCCAACCAGACCTCACCAATCTGTGACAAGGACTGAGCCCTCACACCCCAGCTCAGGCAACACACACACACACATAAACATACACACATATGTACACACACTCCCCCCATAAACATGCACATATATGCACACACACATGCATACACACAATTCACACATGCATGTTCCACACGCACATATATGCACACACATACACATATATGCATACATGTGTACACACAAACACGTGCACACACATACACCCATAAACATGCACACATGCACACATATACACACGTACACACATGCATGCATATGCACACACACAACTTGCATGTGGACACATATATACACATACATATACACATACACAGTACACACAGCGATTCACACACATACACACATGTACACATGTACATACATGCACACATGCATATACAGAGGTACATACACATACATACATATGCATGCACAGACACACACATATGGTGCCCTATGATTCTGGGCAGGAGGAGGCAGGTGCCCTTGAGAGTGGCTCGGCTGCAGCTGTGGTCGTCCTCCAGGCTGGTGGTTCCCTGACCTGGCTGAGCCTCAGAATCACCTGGAGCTTTTAATAAAGGTGAAGCATCTCCAGCCCTCCATCTGAGATTCTGACTCACAGGACCTGGGGCAGGTCCAGGGATCTTGGTTTGCTCCATCTCTCTGAGCTTTTGACCCCTCTACCTCCAGACAGTGAAAGCCTTTAAGGTGTAGCACAAATAGCCTCTCTACTGTTGGGCCCTCCTTGACCCTCAGGAAGGTTAATTGTCCTCTCTTCTGGATTCCCATGGTTTCTTTTTCATTCTCCAACACAGCATTTGTCTTAGAGTCCTCTGTGTGTGCCTTTCTCCAGACTGTAAGCTCTGCAAGGGCACCATTGTGTCAGATTCCCCTCTGATGCTAGCAGGGCTTCCTGATCTTCAGAGTGTGGGTCACACTTGATCTGAACCCACCTTCACAGCTCTAAGGGAGTCAGTCCAGCTCCTGCCTAGTTATTTCTGCCAGCTTCTATGCCTCACTGGCTCTGTGCTTCTAGCATCTACACCTAATGCTTAGATTTTAACAGAGATAGTTTGGGCACAGAGTTTCCAGAAACTCCCTACATCCAAGTATTTGTGAAGGATTTGAAGGCTGGGGGTTGGTGGGAGGGGTCACATTGCAAGCTCCAGTGTCTGCCATCTTGCTACCAGAAGCCTCCTTTCCTGGCTCCCTCCTGGTGCAGCTTGGAAATTCTTCCCCTTGTCTCACACAGAGAAGTTCTGCCCATCTTCAGAGTGCTGAGAGCTCAGCTTCTGCTCCTGGAATCTCTTCTGAAAAAATGCAAAGGAATTCTGGTGACTGGATTTGATCTACTTGTCCACTTTGCAGGAGGTAGAGGCACGTATCAGTGCCCACTAGGAGTATCCTGCTCAGCATGAAGTGCAACCTGTTTAGGGAGAAGAGGAGTTGAAGATGTTTCCTTGAGGGAGTTCACAATCACAGAAAGACACCCAAGAGGAGGCTGAGAGGGGATGGCCACCTGTGCTAGAGGGGGATAAGATAGATAGTTGCTCTGGAAGTGTCCCAGAGTGACCACAGCCTGCACACACAGGAGCAAACCCAGCTGAGATCCGCAGACAGCCAGCTCATCTGCAGATGTCTCATCAGTATAAACCAATGCATGTACTGTTCATACCCTACTGAGTTTTGGGTTATTATACACCGGTAGCTAACCGCTACAGCCCCCTTTCTGTTTAATTTTCTTTCAACTGAGAAGATATACTATTGTGACACTTTAGAATCCATTGTGTTGAAGCCCCTTCCAGTCCCTGGTGAGGACACCCTGTGCTTTCATCCTGAGTGGCCACTTGGTTAGCTGGGGGACTTTGGTGTCTGGGACTGTGTCCCCCTCATCTCTGTGCTCACAGCACATAGTGGGATTCACTTGATCTCTGCTCAGTCAGTGAGCCTTGGGCCTGAGCAACTCATTTTCACCTCTAATTTAATTACTGATTGATTCTGTCTTGATGGCAGAGAGGTCTCTGTGAAATGCAATTACTTCCTTGTACCCAAGCATTTTGATTGTCTAATGATTGTCTCCAACAGGAGCCAAGCATCCATCCTGCTTTTAATTAAACTGATCTGTTAGAGAGGGAGCCAGCCTGCCTCCCAGCCCAGCCAACTTCAGCCACACCTCGGGGAGAGAGCTCTTCTACTCCCTGGATGCAGGCTTCTGGATTGAGACCCTGCATGGTATTTATGAGCCATGATATCCTGGAATGGAGATCCCAAGGAGATGCATCAGCTTGATTGCCTTGTCTCTGACACGCCGTTTGCTTCCTTTACAAATGTGCTGTTCTCACCAAGCTCTTGCTCCCCAAACTCACAAGTCAGGGGACACCTCTTGTGGCATTAAGAGCAGGAGTAGAGAGGAGGATCACACTTGTGGCATTAAGAGCAGGAGTAGAGAGCAGGATCACACTTGGGTCAAGAACACTGGCACTGGGGTCAGAGCTTAGTTTCTTGCCTTGTCCTTTAACAACTCTGCATCATGGAAAAGTTGTCAATTTCCCAACCACAGTTTCTTCATCTGTAATACGGGGATGCTGACACAAATCTGCGATTTCTTAGCTGTCGCCTCAGGGCAGCTAGTTTCCCCATTTCAGCCTTTTTCTTTTGGATTTTGCAGGTAATACAGTGTGTATTACAATTATTAACCTTGGCAGCAGATTCTGGGGTAAATACCCCCAAATGGAATTGGATATTTTAGTATCAACAGAGGACTGTGCAGGTGAAGGCAGGAAGCAAAGATGATAAATGGTCTCATGAGAATTCATGGTGGATACTGGTGCCCAATGACCTGTAGAAACTCTTTTGGATTTTAGAACTCTTTGGACTTTGGAATTACAGAGTGAGGTAATGGATGCATACCTAATTCAGCAGGTTTTCGTGAGGGTTAAATGAGACCCCGTGTGTATCTTGTTAAGCACAGTGCCAGGCACACTGTCAACATTCAATAAATGGTCATTTCCACTCATCCATTCACTCCGAATGCCCATGGATGAGGTGGGGATTCATGCTGGTGAGGATCTGCAGAGATACAAAGACCACCCTCCTCCAGAGTGCATGGGTTTGGGACGGAGGAAAAGGCCACAAACACCAGTAACTACCTCAGCAAGAGGAATCGCAGATGCCAGCTTTTCACAGAAGATAGAATCAAATGGCTGGTGGACATTTGCACAGACACACATCCTCACTGGCAACCAAAAGAAACCAAATGAAAACACAATGAGGTATTTTTGTAGCTATCAGTTTTGCAAAAGCTTTACATATTGCTAAGGTCTAGGACTTGTAATGGTATTAGCAAATAGCTGCTCTTATTTGCATGGGAGGAATGGAAATCAGTCCCATAGTGCATGAGTCCATTTTCATTGCTGATAAAGACATATCTGAGACTGGGCAATTTACAAAAGGAAGAGGTTTAATTGGACTTACAGTTCCATGTGGCTGGGGGAGCCTCACAATCATGGTGGAAGGCAAGGGAGAGCAAGTCACATTTTATGTGGATGATGGCAGGCAAGGAGAGGAGCTTGTGCAGGAAAACTCCCCTTTATAATAACAAGCAGATCTTGTGAGACTTAACCCACTATCACAAGAACAGCACAAGAAAGACCTGCCCCCATGATTCAGTTACCTTCCACTGGGTCCCTCTCACAACACGTGGGAATACAAGATGAGATTTGGATGGGGACACAGCCAAACCGTATCACATAGATAACAGCTGTTTTGTTTTTTTGATAGATAACAGTTTTACTTTACATAAAAACTCAACATGTATTTTCTTCTTTCTTTCTTTCTTTCTTTTTCTTTCTTTCTCTTCCTTCCTTCCTTCCTTCTTTCTCTCTCTTTTGTTCTCTCTCTCTCTTTCTCTCTCTCTCTCTCTCTCTTTCTTTTTGAGACAGGGTCTTGCTCTGTCACTCAGGCTGGAGTGCAATGGCATGATCTTGGCTCACTGCCCCCTCTACCTCTCAAGCTCAAGTGATCCTCCCACCTCAGCCTCCCTAGTAGCTGGGACTACAAATGTGTGCCACCACACCAGGCTAATTAAAAAAAATTTTTTGTAGAGACAGGGTTTCACCATGTTGCCTAGGCTGGTCTCCAGCTCCTGGACTCAAGTGATCTACCCACTTTGGCCTCCCAAAGTTCTGGGATTGCAGGCATGAGCCACTGCACCCAGCAGTACATATTTTTGACTCTACAACCCTGCTTCTGGGACTCTACCCCATAGAAACAGTAGCCGAAGATTGTAGGAATGTGTGTTCCCGGTCAACAATTGCAGCATTGTTTATAATTCCAAAATATTTATTGATAAGGGATGGATGCAGATACCTACATTCCTATTGTGGACATTACACAGATTTTAGAAAGAATAAGGTAGATTTTCCCTAGAATGAAGTAACATGAACCCAGTCTTCTCATCTGTAAAATGAAGGCTCTCCTACCTCATAGGGTCACATGAAGAGTGGATAAAAGACTACAAAGCATTTGACACAATGTCTGACTCAAAAATAATCAATAGATGTTAGCTGTTGCTGCTTTTAAAAAATCATGAACTCGTAGATGCTGGCTTCAGTGAAAGCTCACTGCCTGTTGAGTCTTCTCTATTTGCTACTGTTAGCTGTTACAAAGTTGCCTGGAGAAGCAACAGGACCAAGCAGATATTTGGAAGGCATGAATTCCATTCTGGGCTCTGCGATCAAATTCTTGATTTCCAAGCCGCTCAGCCTCCCTGAGTCCTGGCTTCCTTATCTGTCAGTCAGCTCAGGCTAAGTTCTGCTGCAGTAACAAACATCCCTTAAGGTCTCGCGCCCATGACACATTCATCAGGAGTGGCTCTGGCTGTGCCCTCTGAGACCCAGGCTGGGGAGCAACCTGATCTGGGACATTGTTGATGTTGAGGCACAGGGGAAAAGAGAGAGAGAAGAACCATGCAGTGGCTCTTAATGCTTCTTTGAGAAGTGGGACATGTCAGTGCTGCTCAGATCTTTGTGGCCAAAATGAGTCACCTGGCCAAGCCCAGTGTCAGTGGAAAAGAGAGGGCATCCTGTAGAGGGATGGCCTATGTGGGAAGCACAATGAAAGCCTGACACTAACACCACCTACCACACCCAGGGGGTAAAAATGAGTACAGTCGCCCCTTGGTATACACAGGAGGTTGCTTCTGGGATATGCCCCTCTGATCCCTGATGCCTCAGATACCAAAATCCAACAATGCTCATGTCCCTTATAGAAAATGCTGTAGTATCTGCATTTAAGCAATGCATATTCTCCCATTTATGTATGTATGTATGTATGTATGCATGTATGCACATATGTATGTATGTACATCTGTATGTATGTACATCTGTATGTATGTACGCATGTATGTATGTATGCACAGATGTATGTATGTACATCTGTATGTATGTATGTACATCTGTATGTATGTACACTTGTATGTATGTATGTACATATGCATGTATGCACACATGTATGTATGTACATCTGTATGTATGTACATCTGTATGTATGTATGTACATATGCATGTATGCACAGATGTATGTATGTACATCTGTATGTATGTATGTACATCTGTATGTATGTCTGTACGTATGCATGTATGCACAGATGTATGTATGTACATCTGTATGTATGTAAGTTTGTTAGTTTTTGAGACAGTCTTGTGCTGTCGCCCAGGCTGGAGTGCAGTGGTGTGATCTCAGCTCACTGCAACCTCCACCTCCTGGGTTCAAGTGATTCTCTTGCCTCAGCCTCCCAAGTAGCTGGAATTACAGGTGCCCACCACCACACCTGGCTAATTTTGTATTTTTAGTAGAGACGGGGTTTCACCATGTTGGCCAGGCTGGTCTTGCACTCCTGACCTCAAGGGAACCACCTGCCTTGGCCTCCCAAAGTGCTGGGATTACAGGCGTGAGCCACCATGCCAGGCCCTCTCCATATATTTAAAATCACTTCCAGATTATTTGTAATACCCAATGCAAAGTAAATACTACATAAATAGTTGTTAGACTGCATTTTTTGTATTGTTATTTTTATTTATTAAATATTTTTGATTCGTGGCAGGTTGAATGCACGCATGCAGAATTTGCAGATACAGGTGGGCCAGCCAGTGACCGCTCTCCGCTGATTGCTGTGAGCACTGCGTAATACATGCCCAGTGCCCACCAGAGCTCCTGTCACGCAGCAGGGTGCTGCCGCATTTCTTCTTTCCCTCCTCCCCTTCTTCCTCATGTCCTTCCTGCTTTTAATGGTCAATGCCAAGCTTTGCAGAATGCATAAATTTCAAGTTAATGAGGACCAGATATTTACATCTTTGAAGATGCTTCTTACCTTGGTTTAGAGGAGGATTTGAAAATCTCCAGTTAACGCTTTTTTGATTCTGATGATACAGGAAATAGTTACAAACATCATTCATTTGCTCATGCACTGGGAGCTCGGGGGCTCTCTGAGGGAGAGGAGGGGCTGGCCACAGGATTCGGGGCTGTGGTGTGGCCTGAGGCCTGTAGGAAGGTGCTCCAGACAGCTCTGGGAGCCCCTTGGCCCCTTGGATTCCCTGGTGGGCCCAATCACAAGGGTCCTCACAAGTAGGGGCAGTAGGGTTTGAGGCAGAGGGGAGATGAGATGATGGAGGTGGAGGTCAAGATGATGTGGGACATGAGCCGGCTACACAGGTGGTCCCTGGAGCTAGATCAGGCAAGGAAATGGGTTCTTCCCTGCAGACCCTGGAAGGAACACGGCCACTTTGGACTTCGGTCCCACAGAATGGCAGGACAGCAAATCTGCCCTGTTTGATGCCTCTCTGTAGTAAGCTGTCACCTCAGCCATAGAACGGGTCCAGGAAGGTCCAACCACAGCCAAGTTGGGGAGGCTGGGTGCGCCGGGACCTCAGTGGAGCCAGGTGTGAGCCCAGCCCTCACAGGCCTTGGGGAGGTCACTTTCCATGTGGAAGACTATGAGCTGACAGGAGAGCCAGGGGCCTGCACAAGAGCCCTGCTGGTGGCCAGCTGAGAGAAGGGCTAAGTGCAGAGTGGCTGGACCAGTACCCCTGGATGCAGCTTCAAACCCCAAAGGCACAGAGCATCATCTGCCTGTGTCTGATTCCATCTACCAATGCCCACCCTCCCAGACTGTCACCTGCCTATGTCTGGCAACTTCTCCTGATGTCCACCCTCCCAGACTGTCACCACCTCTTGTGTCTGGTGCCTTCTCCTGATGCCCACCCTCCCGGACCATCACCCGCCTGTGTCTGACTCCTTCTCCCGATGCCCACCCTCCCAGACCATCACCCACCTGTGTCTGACTCCTTCTCCCAATGCCCACCCTCCCAGACCATCACCCGCCTGTGTCTGACTCCTTCTCCTGATGCCCACCCTCCCAGACCATCACCCGCCTGTGTCTGACTCCTTCTCCCGATGCGCACCCTCCCGGACCATCACCCGCCTGTGTTTTGCACCGTCTCCCGATGCCCTCCCTAGGCTCTACTCACTCCGGTTGGGAGATGCAACACGTCCCACTGGGGCCCCCCCACCCCTGCAGGGGTGCCCCCCTAAAGGCAGTTTGGCTCCCTCTGTGCTACTCCCCAGGCCTTTGAGCCCGCTCTGGCCCAGGCTTCTCACCCCTGTGGGTTTGCTGCCGCTGCCTCTGCGTTAGCCCCCTGCCTTCCTGCTGCCCTGCTCCCCGCTGTGCTGTGCTCTCCAGCCCCGCTCAGGGCTCTTCCTTCGTCCTGGGCTGGGTCTCCTCCTGGCAGACCCTTCCTCATTTGTCTCCTGTGCTGATGCGGGCTGTCCCATGGGTGTCTGTCTTCACGGACTGTCAGACAGCTCCTTGGTGACAGTGCTCCACCATCTCGGGTTACCCTCGTCAGTCGTGCACAGAGTCGAGCTCCATGAATGTCTGTTGAGTTGAGGAACGGATGAGCGAAGGAGCAGATTCCTGGATGCCCCTTCACACTTTATTTATCTGTGAATCCCATTTGTTGTTCAAGTGCAGGGATCACCACCTCTAGAGAGCCCTCCCTGATTGCTCCCAGGTCCTGCTGAGGTGCTCCTGTAGTCCTCGAGATCCCCCTCGAATATCATGCACTTGTCTGAGGATCTTCTCTGCTTCCCTGCCTTGAGGGCAGCATCTGCTTTGGTCCCTGTCATTGTGTCCGCCCTGCTGAGGGCAGCCACGTAGCAGGTGCTTCAGGTGTATTTACGGGGTCGTTGGTTATTCATTAGACTCATACTTAGAGAGCGTCTGGGATACAGCTGTGACCACAGAGGACTACCCCCGAGGTCCTCCCTCCCTGAGAGGGGAACGACTCCTGGAGTGTGACATCACCAGACACTGTCCAAACACAGATAGGGCTTCTGTTTTGTCACTGTCTGGTTTTAAAAGCTAAATTTTGATATATTTCCACCGGCTAAAGATTTAAGACAAAATTAATCTGCCAGCTCTGCATCTAAGTGACTGTCAAGGTTTAAATAATGCCATTTAACAGACAGTGGCCGTCGGAGCCACAGTGTTTGCCAGGAGCAAACATTCTCCCCGCAAGTCCTCATGCTGCCATCTGAAAACCTCCCTCGGGTCCACCCTGGCAGCCCTTGAGAAGCCAGCAAGGCTCTGGCCTCCTTTCCTGCGTGTCACTAAGGAAACGGACTGACCTTTGCTCCCCCTTGCCTTAGGCCAGTCCTTCCGTCCACCCACACAGGGAGCAGTCTTGGGTGTGGCCATTACGACCTGGAAACAGCCCTGGATCTCCTTGCCCTCTTCATCTCCTCTCTTCCAAACGTTTCTTTCTGCCTTTGAAGTTGTGCGATTTTGAACTAGACTTTGAGATGCTTCCAAGGAATGGGCAAATCAAGCAAATTCCAATATTCCCTTTCTACAGTTTTTCACAACCAAATCCTTAAAGGAGTGCTAACGTTAGTTCTCCTCATGAAGTGACAGAACTACTGTCACCAGAGTCACCAGAAGGGGTTCAGCCTCAACAAGGACATCAGTCCAGGCAGTTGTGCCCAAGCTTTGACAGGCTTTGGCAAAACAGCAGGACTTGCTCTTCTGAACAGAGCCTGGCTGGAAGACCTGTGCCAGCAACCCAAGGCCTCAGTTTCCCCACTCTCAAGGTTGGTGGATGAGATGATTTTGAAGGCCTCTCCTACCCTGACAGTCTATGATATATGGCTTCCATAAAAGAAGTGGTTGAATTGAGTTGGGTTTGATTATATTACAACCAGGGACTCCAGGAATAGGCAGGAAAGATCCTGCCCTTCTTCCCAGTAAGGAACCCAAAAGAGTTGGCAGTGCCAAGAGAAGTAGGCTTGCTTGCTAACGGGAGCTCTAACCCAGCAGAAGTTAGCCTTAAAAGGCCTAAACAGTCTTAAGCCAACACTGGCTGAGGGGTTTCCTTCACCTAATTGCCCTTAAACCCTGACCTTAGTCTCAGGACTCAGCACCCCCAGGGCTGGTGAGGGTTCTGTGGCTCCTATGCCCAGCTGGGCCTGGTGGAGGCTGGGAGGGGAGGGCCTGGGCAGGAGTTACCTGGAGATCCATCTTCGCTCAGCAGAAGGCAGCATTTGAAACAGGCACATCTACCTGTACAGAACCAGCGGGGCCCCGTCCCGACCAAACATCAGGACTGTTGAGAAGCTTTTTATTTTATTTTTTTTAAATCAATCCTTCAGCTATACAAGTCCAGAGTGTCTGGATCAAAATCCTTGCATTTGGGCGTGGAGATCTGAGCCTTTGAAGTCCTTCTGTGCAAGGTGTAGCGCCATGTGTGGTTCCTCCCTCTTGTCCACCACTGGGCAGTCCGTGAGTTAACTGAGAATTCATCCCTCAACACGCCCTGTCGTGGGTTCCAGGGACGTGGAGATGGAAGCCCTACCTTGGGCATCTTACATGGTGTGTGGGTGACAGGCACACGGGGGGCATGGTAGAGGAAGGCAAGGAGGTGGACATCTGGGGTCTGACAAAGACTCTCTTCTGGACCATTGCAGGCTCCTCTGAACCCCCTCTCAGCCTCAGCCTCTAGAAACAGCAGACTCTCATGTCAACTGATTTCCTCCACCTCCCAACACTAAGAGTTGGAGACAGACCCTGGCGTTGTTTCTGACAGTTCAAGGCTGCATCCCCTGCTTAAGTTCGTCCCTGGGAAATTTCAAGGCTGCCAGAGGAATTTACTGTCTGTTCTAGCCTAAGAGAGGGCCCCCATGTCCCAGCTGTGGTGGTGGGGGCAGGGGCCTGGCTTTGATGAGTCCTAGGTAGCAACCCTGATGACCTAAGCACACTGACCACCCCTCCTGCTTTTGTAATCTCCCCTTCCCTGACTCTGCTGGAGCCCCACAGCTTCCCTCTCCTGCTCCCTCATTCTCCCTTTAAAACGCTCGGTCAGCTCTGCATGAGCTCAGTTTGCAGTGGACTCTATTCCCTGCTGCAGTGGACTGAGACCTGCCCTCATTGTCTTTAGCTAGCGACTGGCATTGTTTAATCTCTGACAGGGCTCAGGGAGACTTCTCAGAGAAGGGGGCTTTTGCACTGCGCCTGGGGTTGGTGGTGGGTGGCAGGTTCGAGTCCTGTTAATGGAGGCTGTGCCCAGTTTCCTAATGAAGCCCTGGTTTTCCTAAGCCCTGAAGCCCTTGCCTCCCCAGGATGGAAACTCACCCCTTTTTCTAGATCTGCTTGTAAGTTCACATTCTTTCAAAGCTAGAAAGATTTTCAAACTCACTAGGGTCAACCATCCTCCAGGCCCAGCCATCTTGGTCTTCGTTTTGTTGTTTCTTCCTTCCCCTGTAAACACAGGCAGGGGTGATTCTCCCGTGTCCGTGTAGTGTCCGGGTCAGTGTCTGGGACCCAGTCCTTTCCCAAGCGAGCAGCAGGGAGGCACTATTACAGAAGCCTTGGACCTCTGTTGTTTTTGCTTGTCCACCTGTTTTCCCCCTTCTGGTAACAGGATTCCTTTCTTTGGGAACCACAATTCCCACTCCCCATAGTTCAGGTAGGGGTGACTCTATGCCCCAGTCCAACTTCAGAATGAGCAAGACACCCAGGACTGGCCAATCAGAGGCCAGGGCAGTTGGCTCAGGGGAGGGCATATGACTCCAGGACTGACCAGTCAGAGGCCAGGGCAATTGGCTCAGGGGAGGGCACATGACTCCAGGACTGGCCAATCAGAGGCCACAGTAATAAGCTGAGAGAAGGGCATGGGACTCCAGAACTGGACAATCAGACTTCTTAGTAATTGGCTGAGAGAAGGGCACATGACTCTGGAACGAGCCAATCAGACTTCATAGTAATTGGTTGAGGGAAGGGCACGTGACTCCAGAACTGGCCAATCAACCTCTACAGTAATTGGCTGCGGGAAAGGGGCGTGACTACAGGCAGGCTGATCAGAGTCTTCCCTGGAACGTTTTGCTGGAATAATTAGGAAAGAGGCATTTTAAAAACTGTTCATGTGAGTCATCATTTACTGAACACTGCGGTGTGCCAGGCATTGTGCTGAGCATGTGCCTGCATTGTTTTTAATCCTTATCAGTTCTGCACCTGGCAGTCACAGCTGTGTTTGTCGTGACCAAGGAGAGTGAGGCTTAGGGAGGCTCGAACTCTCCTACCTCCAGACAATGCTGTGCAAAGCCAGGGTGGGACTAGTCGGGCTCCATGTGGCTTTTAGACTTAGTAACTAACGGGCATTCCAGGGTGATAGCACATCAGTGCCCAGATGGGAAACGCCAGTGGCATGTACCTATAACGTAAATGACTTCAACAGCTACATTTGGAATCTGAAAAACTCTCTCAAGCCCATTTGGATATATTGATCCTAAGAAACGAATTGGAAGTCCACACAAAGACTCAGGAAGAGCGCCGCTTATTCCTCACAGGGTAATTTGTGATAGTGAGTAATTAGAATCGGCCTAAATGTCCTATAATGAGGAAATGATTAAGTAAATTATGCTCCAAAGATGCTTACAATGAGTTTGTAATAACATGGGGAAAAGTCTGGCATATTAAGTAAGAAAAACAAGGCAAAAATAATCATATTTGGAGGCTGATCTCAACCATATAAAATTATAGATTGAATGATAGACACTTTTGTGTTGGAGACACGATCTCATTCTGTTACCTAGGCTAGGGTGTAGCGGCATGATCACAGCTTGAGCAGTCTTCATCTCCCAGGCTCAAGTGATCCTCTCACCTCAGCCTCCCTGGGAGTATAGGTGCACACCACCATGCCTGGTCATTTAAAAAATATTGGTAGAGGCCGGGCGCGGTGGCTCACGCCTGTAATCCCAGCACTTTGGGAGGCCGAGGCGGGTGAATTACGAGGTCAAGAGATCGAGACCATCCTGGTCAACACGGTGAAACCCCGTCTCTACTAAAAATACAAAAATTAGCTGGGCGTGGTGGTGCACGCCTGTAGTCTCAGCTACTCGGGAGGCTGAGGCAGGAGAATTGCTTGAACCCAGGAGGCGGAGGTTGCGGTGAGCCGAGATCGCGCCATTGCACTCCAGCCTGGGTAACAAGAGCGAAACTCCATCTCAAAAAAAAAAAAAAAAAAAAATATTGGTAGAGATAAGGTCTTGCTCTGTTGCCCAGGCTGGTCTTGAACTCTTGGCTTCAAACAATTCATCTACCTCGGCCTCCTAAGTGCTGGGATTACCAGGAGTAAGCCACCTCGCCTGGCCTAGACACATGTTTTTTGAGATGAGGTTTTGCTCTGTTGCTCAGGCTTGAGTGCAGTGGTATGATCTCAGCTTACTGCAACTTCTGCCTCCTGGGCTCAGGCAACCCTCCCACCTCAGCCTCCTGAGTAGTTGGGACTCCAGGCATGCCGACCACATGTAGCTAAGTTTTGTATTTTTTGTAGAAATGGGGTTTTGCTATGTTGTCCAGGCTGGCTCCATCTCCTGGGCTCAAGCAATCCGCCCACCTCAGCCTCCTAGGATATTAGGATGACAGGTGTGAGCCACCACTCCTGGCTAGACACATTTTTTTTTTTTAATACTGAAATACCGTATGCCACTGTTTCTGTAGTTGCTTTCTCTGGGTAGTGACATATATGCTTGCTTTTTATTCTTAGTTTCCATATTTTCCAAAATATGCAAGTAATGTGTTTAGAATCAGTGTAGAAGGAAAACACATTATTACAAATTCTGGTAAGGAAAATGTCAACAAGATTTTCATTCTCAACGAGCTAATAACGTTCACCCACACCTTCCCCTGCCTGGCGTCAGATGAACAATAAGGACAGTTTGGCTAGAGCGAGGTTTTCTCTTTACAATGCACTTTCCTGTATATGATCTCATCTGGGATTCACGGCCTCTCTGAATGGTTAACAAGGTAAATCCTTTTTCGTAGCCTTATTTTTATTTCATTTTGTTATTGTCATACATATCATGCATTCAAAAGTGCATAAAATGTAAATATAGTTTATAAGTAACAAGACAAATGCCCATGCCTCCACTCCCTAGTATGAGAAATAGAATATTCTAGAAACGTAGAGGCGTCTGTGTTCTCCTTCCTAATTCTGTCTCGCTCCCTCCATGTTTCTACCTGGGCCCAGCCGTAACAATGGTGGGACTTGAGACAAGATTACAAACACAGGTCCGCATATCATATGTCTAAATATGTAAACATTATAAATCAAGTTAAATTGTTGAATAAGGAATATTCCAGCTTCCTTCTTTGACAAATGTACTTTCATAATAACAAAATTGAAAGAGATGTATAAAATTATAATTTTTTGGGTAACTAAAGGCTGGCAAAATATAGAAAACCAAATTTAACTATTATTGCATATATCTGCGTATTCTCTTGCTGGGCCAATAATGCTTGGGTGAATAAAAATACAACATGCATAACTTATAAATTGTATGCTTATTCTAAAAATTATTTTCTTGCCTTTATTTCATCAGTATCACTAATCATGCTATTATAATTAAGGTTTTTACATAATTTGGCAGTAATGACAAATTAGGCGTCCTTTCTTGAGTTCTTGTAGTTCTTAGCTAGTTTTCAAAACTTTAGAGCAACTTTGCATCTGCAGAGGCCGTAGCAGCTGGGATTGTCAATAACATTCTTAGAGGAATATTTTGATTTGGAAATCAACTGAATTTCTTTGAAATTTTACTTAAAATGTTTAATCATTTAATGGGGTTGCATCTTGTATATGATCATTAGCAAAGAAAAAAATCATAAAATATTTTAATTTTATTATACAAAATCACTATCACTTGTCAGCTTTCACTGTTTTACTGTCAATCTCAAGACTCCTACAGTCATGCAAAGAACCAATATCATGTTTCATTCGTGCTACATCTAATTCTAAATGAACTTAAGTGTAAAAGTGACAAGCCTTGTCTAACATAGAAAGGTCTCTCTCAGCTTCTAGATGCACCTGTTCCATGTACCGTCCAACTTACGAGGACCTTCAGAACCACGGAATGGTTTGAGGAGCAGCGAGCAGGGGGCCTCCCGGCACGACTTGGAAAAGAGGTCTTCCTAACAGCAAAATGGAAAAGAGGCGTAAATCATGGCCTGGGTGGGAGCTGCTGCACCCCGATACTGGCGGGAGGAACTTGGCAATGGCCTGGTCTTTCTCCCACCCAAGGATTTTCTCCTCTCAAACCCTCTGTGTCCAAAGCAGCATCTGCCCATGACAGATGCTGGCACAACCCCCCCGCCTTGGCACTCTGGGTTCAAGGTCATAGAGAAGGTCAGGTGGGGATGTACTTTCCTGGGTGTTTAGAACTTGTCAGGCAGGGGTCAGGCCTGGATTAGAGTGAGAGGGACACCCAAGGGTTCTTTAATAACTGACTTTTGGGGTGTGTTTATAGTAGCCAGTGCCTTAAAGTGCCCAGATTAGGGGCCCTCCTCTGGGGGCAGAAGCCGGACTTGTCCCATCCTTCCTTTCTTTTCTGGATCTCCAGGGATGCTCTATGGTAGTGAAGGCTCGAGAAACAAACACAGAGGTGATGTGTGAGGAAGGGCAGGGTCGTTCTTCAGAGGAAGAGTTCCAGAGAAGTCACCATCTGGCTTCAGCTTCCCGAGGGCTCATGAGGATCCCTCTTGGGGAAATTCATGGACAAGACCTGTTGGCGAAGCCAGGGCTCCCCGCATCTGAGGCATCCATAAATGCCACAGGATGGCCCTGCGCTTCGGTTTCCGGGATTCCACAGTAAGTCACGGCAGAATCTCGCTGTGGAGCGTCACGTGTGTTCTCAGCTGGTCCTGCGAGCAGAGGATGGAGGGAGGGTGCGGGCTCCTTCCGTCTATGGCCAAAACAAGCCCCAGTCACAGCTGGGCAGTGTCGCCTGGGCACCCTGTGGTTCAAAGGATGGTGTGGTGACTTCAAGCAGCTTGGTGCGGTCTATTAATATCCTAATATCCTAAGGTCTGTCTCTTGGGCCACACTCTCCCAGGCTGGACTTTGGCCCTCCATGGCTGGAGCACAGCTGTCAATATTAGAGCTCCCATCACTCCTCCTGGGGCTCCTTCTCTTCCCTCCTGTGAAGTCCTGACTGGAGGCCCTGTGTCCCCATGGCTACTTCCTGTGTCTCATCTCTTCCTCTTTCTCCTTTCACGCTTTTATTTGGGCAGAATCTCCCATCAGTATTTGCTTGAGGAATGACGTACGGAAGTTAAGCGTTTGAGACCCTGTGGGTCTGAAACTCTCATTATTTTACTCTTATACTTGATTGACAGTTTTCCCTAGCTGGAAATTATCTTCCCTGAGAATTTGGAAGGCTTTGCTTTGCCGCCTTCAAGATTTGAGGGTTGTTGCTGAGACGGCTGAATCTGTTTGGCTTTCTGGTTCATGTGTGTGACTTGTTTTCTTTCCTGCTTTCTTTGCCTCCTGTGGCAGGCTATAGAGACTTCTCGTGTCCTGGGTTCTGACACACTCATATGTCCTGGAGTGAGTGTATTTTCTTCTGTTGCGTTTGGCACCTGAAGGCCTTTTCAGTCTGTCAGTGGGTCATCTTCCTTCCCTGGGAATGTTGGTGCCTTTTTAATGATTTCTTTTCCTCCATTTTCTTTGGAATGCTTGATTTTATTTCCTGGATGCAATGCCTTCTTTCCCTGAGAATATGAAAGATACTTCTGGAAATTCTCTTCTCCTTCAGTCCTTGCTTCCTCCCGGAGAGCTTTGCTGTGTGTGTCTGAGGGTTTAATTTGTCTGTGTTCTCTGCTGGAGGCAGACGTCTGCTGATCCTTGGTGCTCAGCTGAGCATTAGGAATGGGGATCTGAGATTGGGTATGGCTGGTCAACATTGTCTCATTGTAGGGCGATCTGGGTGCACCAAGTTTTGGGGGACCCCAGCTGTCAGGAGTTTTGGACTTTCCCTTTGCATTAGTTACAGTCCTGGAGTGGTTCTTCCAGCCTCCTTTCTGCAGGGAGCAAGGGCTGGCTGCCGGCTGGGTGGTGTGGGGGGATTTGTGCAGGCAGAACCCAGTCCTGCCTTCCCAGAACCTGTACCGTCCTTGTGTGGGGGTGCCCAGTCCAGAATCTGTTTACCTGCTCCAGAGAGCAAACCTCTGATCTCCGCCAGGACAGATATGGGGAGCCCCAGAGGTGGGGAGAGGATCCAGCTTTTACATCTTCTCTCTCAACTGTCACCCGGTCCTCTTGATTTTTGTCACCCTGACCCTCATCTCAGGTCCCAGGAGTGCTCAGTCCTCTCAGTTCCCAGCCCTCTGGCTGGTTCTTCGATTTCAAGCTGCAGATTTGGGGTTTGGCTCCCCCAGTCCTGCTAAGCCACCTGCCATGCGGTGACAGCTTCGCAGCTTCCAGCGTTTTGTCATGGCGCCTCTGAGCCTGTTCTCCTGTATCTTAAAACGTCTCTCTACTGCTGTTTGGTGGGGCCTTGGGGCTTTGGGAGTGAGGGGTGAGGCAGGTGCCAGGTCTCCTCTTCTGCCTGTTTGCTCAGTCAGCACCTCTCCCCTTGGTGACAGCTGACCAGATGCAAGTGTGGGTGGGGCCATCACTGACCAGAGTCACACCTGCAGTGGGCGCTTAGTGACACCCAGGAACTCAAGACAGCAGCTGAAGAAATGGTGAAAACCACGGATTTGCTATTGGGCAGGGCGCAGTGGCTCATGCCTGTAATCCCAGCACTTTGGGAGGCCGAGGTGGCCAGATCATGAGGTCAGGAGTTCAAGACCAGCCTGGCCAATATGGTGAAACCCCATCTCTACTAAAAATACAAAAATTAACCGGGTGTGGTGCACGTGCCTGTAGTCCCAGCTACTTGGGAGGCTGAGGCAGAAGAATCGCTTGAACTGGGGAGGTGGAGATTGCAGTGAGCCAAGATCACACCACTGCACTCCAGCCTGGGCGACAGCGAGACGTCGTTTCAAAAAACAAAAAATCCCCACGAATTTGCAAGCTTGGACTTCCCCCTGCCTCTGTTACACTTTCTCTCCATTTTCTGGAGCATCCTGGGCTCTGTGAATCCCCCTCCCTGCCCCTGGGAGAATAGCCTGTCTGTGGGCTGTGCCTCTGTGAGACGAATGGCCATTCTAGAAGAGCAGAGAGGGGTCTCCTGGTAGTGGCTGGGCCAACTTCGAGGCAGCGGATCCCCACAGTGTCCCTCCAGAGGTGGAAGGTTCTAGATTCCTGACAACATGGCTCAGTGGCTGGGCCTCCTGGGCACCAGCCTGCATAGGGGCCTCAGCGGCCTCCATGCTTCTGTACCCTGCGCCGTTATCAGCAGCAGCCTCCTGGGGCCCCAGCCTGTGCTCCAAGGTATGAATTGTTTTCCTCTGTACACATTGTTCTCTCTCTGTTTGCAGCTTTCCCCTGCCTTTTGCAGTGCAGAAAGGGGTACCTGGTTGCATATGTAAATACGCTTCGGTTATTCTTTGCAGCGTTATCTTCCCACAGCTTTAATTTTCTTATTCTCTTCTTCCAAATAAGACTGAAACCAGTTTAAGTGAAGAACTTATTCATTAAGGGAACGGTGTCAGTGTTTGGTATAGGTGCCACCTGAAGACAATTAGGGATCAACGGAATTAATTATTTTCTCTGGGCTGAAATCAGGAAGTGGAAAGCGAGAGAAATGGGTCTCCTTAACTCACGGCAGGGGAGAAACAGGATTTTAATAGACCTAAGTGGCCTCAGTCCAGGAATAGCGTGTTATTAGCTCCATGCTGAATGGCCGAAGCAAATTTCAGACTCATCTGTGGAGCTGGCTGGGGCTGGTGGTTCTCACCACCTGGCAGGAATCTAATCAAATCTGGGCTTGAAAAGGGGAAGCGGCACCCACTCCGTTGGGAGCTCTAACTTTTAGGTCAGTGGCAATGGGAGGGAGAGGGTGAGACCCCAAAGTCAAGACTTGAACCCCATGGGCGCTGAATTCAGGAGAGGCAGGTGTGTGCCTCGGGCACAGAATTTAAAGGGTTCTCAAAAACTCAGTCATCAAGATAGATAATATTTCAGTGCAATGATTTAAAATATCAAAATTAATGCAAACACCTGTGATAGACAAAATGTCAATGTTTTAAATGAAGACAGGCTGTTGTTTCTTGTTCGGTGACCTCGTCTATCCTGCATAGGGATCTCACTTCTGGTCAGTCCCAGGCTCCTGGGGCCGCTGGCTGGCGTGAGTTGAGCCATGATTTTAGATTGTTGGGCTTTTTTAAACTTTTCTAACTCAGCCCACAATACAAGACGCAGCTGTGAGAAGTGGACACAGGAGCATGCACAGGTCCTTCAGCCTCAGGCACTGCTGGGCCCACACCCCCATCAGGCTTCACCTCTTGGCTGGCCTGGGTCCCAGGCTGGGCTCTCACCTCACGGGCTAAGCAATCTCACTGCTTCCCGACCTCTCTGCACCCCAGGACAGAGTGCCACTGATAGACTGCTGTGGGGTTAGCTGACGGAATGTACTGGAACGCAGCTTGGCGGTAGCGGGGGGCTCAGTGCAGGACAGTGGCCCTTTGGTCTCCTTCAATCACCTGTACTGTAGCAGGCAAGGGGGCACCGACAGTGACAATGTCGCTGGGTCTTGGGGACTGAGGCCCCAGTGCTTGTGGAGAGGCTCAGGGCCTGGCCTTCGGGGAAAGGCCTGCTGAAGCCCAGCCTGCTGGGCGCCTGTGAGTGAAAAGGAAAGGCTCTTCAAGTGAAAAGGAAAGGAGTCCCCCTAGACAGGGCCCATGCAGAGGAAGCAGAATTGGGATGGCTGGAGGTGTTGCTGGAGGATCTTCCATTCAAGAAGCCCTGTCTGTGGGGAGAGGAGACCCGGGGGGATGACCCTCTGAGCCTCCAGCCCTAGGCCTGGCTCTGGGCCTCCAGGTCTCTGCCCAAGACTCAGAGGCATGCCCTGAGGGGGACCAGAGAGAGGGTGGGAGACCCCTCCAGGTACCACCTCCCTGCAGGCTGGAGCAGAGTCACAGGGGCCTGTGTGTGTGTGTGTGTGTGTGTGTGTGTGTGTGGGCATGTGCTGATGTGTGTGTGGGCATGTTGGAAATAGATGCTCGGTGCTGCAAAGAAAAATTAGCACTGAGACAAAGCATCTTTCAGCAATGCAATTTTTACTTCCTGGACTGCAGGAAAGGTACCCTCACTAGCCATCGTGCCTCGAGAGTGCAATGAACAAAGGGGAACACACAAATTTATCCCTTACACATTTGGGGTTGTCCTTACTGCTGTGACTGATCTCCATTGGCTGGAGTCAGATCTCACAATCTAAACTAAAACCCGATTGGCTAACAACTTAAAACTTTTTTAAACAGGTAAAAGCAGTGGAGATCTGGGACATGCCCGTGAGCTCATCCAGCACAGATATCTTGGTTAAAGTACAAGGACATAGAATGTACTACGTGCCTGTAAGCATGGCGTGTCTAACAGCTACACAGGATAGGGCTTCACAAAGTTATTAGCACACTTATTCTTTAACAGGAAAGGAAACTTTACGAAGGAGCTTTTCTACTTCCCACACTGCATGTATGCTCAGATGTATGTATGTGCGTGCTCACATATGGACACACCCATGTGTATCTGCATGTACATGTGCAGGTGAAGATGCCATTGTGTGCTTGTGTGTGCGCATGCTGGTGACACACGTATGTGATCACATGTACCATATGTCCTCATGCATGTGCATACTCGTGTGTATGTCTGCAAGCGCATAGGTGCAGAGATAAATGCTCACATGTGTGATAGCACTACACACGTATGTAGGCACATGTCCGCATGTGTGTATGTGCATGCTCATGTAGGAGTGGATGAGGTGTGTGTGTGTGCGTGTGTGCGCATGTGTAACCAGCAGTGACCTCCCTGCTTCTCTCGAGGAATCTGGCTAGCCAGAAGATCCCTAGTTTTCAGTCTGGCCTCCTTGACTCCTGAAGGATTACGCCAAAAGTACGCCTGGCTGAAGCAGAAGGCTGCAGAGAGAGGCGCTGTGTCTGCACAGAGCGCTTTTCCATGAAGGCTGTGAGCTCCTGGAGACATTGCCAGGGGAGACCGGGGTGGGGACAGTCACTCAGTGAAGGGGAGGCTGCCCAGTTTCTCCCCAGAACCCTGTCTGCTTTCTGCTGGGGTCCTTCCGTCTCCAAGCCTGGTGTCTCCAGGGGGCGGGGCACCCTGGGACCACCGATGCTGCAGACTGGGCTGGCCAAAGGCAGCGCTCCTCTGCAGACCCTAGGTCCTTAGGGAGGGCACGTGCTGTGGGCCACAGGCAGACATGGGCCTCCCAGGGTAACAGATGGTCACAGTGAAGGTCTGAGCCCCTGGCTGGGGACCCCAGGCCTCATCACCGGCTCGGCCAAGGGGTGACTCCATTGAGTCCCAAAAGCTGTGGACTGCAGTGGGCGGTAGGCATCTGGGTGGAACCACAGCCCGCTCGGAGCAGGGCCCTGAGAGAGTTTGCTTTTCAGAAGTTTCTTCTTGTGGATTATTTAGGACAAGGGGAATTTCCACCTAGAGAATAGCTTGTTTGTTGGACTTCTGTCAGGAAAATACTGAAATTGTATTGAAGGATTCTGAGTGACAATAAACATCTCCCTGATGTTGGCAGGCTTCTGTTGCCATCTCGCTCGGGATGGAGGGTGGTTCTCTAAAGGGGCAAGTGTCTGAGTGGGGACTGGAACACAGACACGTGTTGGAAGCTGTTAGGAAAAAAGAAGTTAGTTTCATGAACAGTTCAGCATTTCTCGAGAGCGAATGGTGACTGGAATGAGCTAGTAGAAAGCACATACCTGAGTCTGAACTCAGAACTAACTTCAGTCACATTCCTCTGTAGTTAGGGAAAGGGGACGGATGGTTTTGTTCTTGTGAAGGTGAAAGTGGGGTGCCTGTGCTGCCACCTGCAGCTGGGGATCCCCAGCGTCTGCTGTCCACCAGGCACGATGCTGGGTGCGTTGCAGAGATTTTCTTATTCAACCTGCACAGAGCAGTGAGGCATTATCATCTGTATTTTAAAGAGGTGGGGAACAGGTTCAGAGGCGGGGTGTGACTTGCTCAAGACACATGATTAAATAACCAGATTTTGAACCCATTTCTGTCTGACTTCAAAGCTCTTCCTAAACACCTCTCAAAATCAGAACCCTGAAAGAGCCTCTCCTGAAAAAATCGGCCAGCTTCTTTTTTATCCCAAGTAGGAACTAAAAACACAAAGTATTTCTCTTTTTTCCCTGGCTACCAGTAAGCTCAGAGCTAGATTTTGGCAACCCCAGAGTTAGCTGAAGTTTTTGGAATTTTTACTTCTTTACCCATCTGAGGATTTGCATATTGTCAAGAAGCCCAAATGAAGATTTGTTCTCTGGGATACTCAGCCTCTCTTCAGAAGTCTTCGATGATATTTTCAGATCCTTCTTGCGTAGAAACGCGTGCATAATGTACACCCATTCAGATTCCAGCTGTGTGGAAACAGCAGGCCGTGTGGATGGCCGTTGTCCAGGAGAAGCGAAACTAGGGTAGATGACGGAGGATTCCGGCCCCATACGTGGCGCTAGTCTTCCTCCGTCTTTATTCACCTCTAAATCAACTTTAGAAGTATCTGAACTAGCAGGAGGAAAGAAAAGACTTAAAAAGACAAAGCAGATTACAGGAAAGCAATGGTTTCTCCAGCCATTTGTCACTTCAAGTGCAATACATTAATAAAGTGCTGTAATAAGGAGAGCTACTAAAAAATGATTTATTGATACTTTAGACCTGTTAAAACAGGTTAATGTCAATACAATTAGCTCCTGGATCAAGACAGTCCCCAAGTTGATAAAACAGCATTAAACGCTGCTCCATCAAAACGGGGGAGGGGCCGAGGACTTTGACCGAAGGGAAGAGAGGAGAGAAATGTTCTCTGGCGGTGTCCCCCTCCCACCCCTGCGTTCCCCGTTGGGCCCTCGCCCCCCAGGGCTCCATGGACTGGAGTCTGAGACTCGGGCTGTTCTAAGAAATGGGCAGTTTGTCTGGAAGGCTCGCCGGCTCTGCTATTTCACGGATGGGCGACTCCTGAGTAATTTGGGAGCGTATCGAGCAATTGTTTTGCTGGGAAAATGGGTAGAGAAGAGCAGGTGAGTCACCAGGAGGCTGCAGGGAAAGCAGAGTGTTCTGAGAAATGAGCAGAGCTCCAGAGGCTGGCACTGGATGGACGGGTCAGGGCCTGGTCCCTGGGTGAGTCCCCTTCACCTTGCTGAGCCTGGTCTCTTGGTCCAGTCTGTGCAGCTGTGAGCCCTGAGCGTGGACCCTCGCACCTGTAGCTCCCCCTAGTGCCCCTCCCGCTCGAGGAATCTGCCCTCTGGGGAGTGAACCGAGGCTGACTTGGTCTTCAGTGCTCCCCTAGGTGGTCATCACGGCATCCCTGCCACGGTGTGAGTTGGACGCTCTTACTCTCATCATCCCAGTCCTCAGAGAGTTGTTTGAAGGTGGTTGCTCTTCAGGCAACAGAGCACAGAATAAGAATTCAGATGGCACAGTCCTGAGTGGGGGGCATCTCCATCTCCCTTACCCACCCCTCCCCTCCTCTTCTGCAGAGGCAGCCGCTGCTCCCAGGCCTGGTTTTCCTTCCAGCGTCAGCCCGCACATGGACAAGCACATGACTCTGCCCTGGGCATCTTCGCCGGACACACCGGTCAGCTTTTGTGGGTTACATTGCAGAGCCAATGACACCCAAGTCTCGGGGGCTTTCTGAATCAAAGGTTGGTTTCTTGCCAGCTGTGGATCTGCTCTGGATTCTTCTTCATTCCCGACCAGGCTGAGGCCCAGCCCTGCTGAGCTGTGGCAGAGGGAACACAGAAACAGGGAATACACAGTGGCTGTTGGAGTGACGTGTGCCACTTTTGCTCATGTTCATTGGCCAAAGGGAGTCGCCTGGTCAGGTCCAGTATAACTAGCGGAGACGTGTCCTCTCCTGCAGGGAAGTTCTCCCAGTTGCAGATAATAGGCAGAGATGAGTAATTCTTATCTTTGGGAAGGGGGAGCCAAACCTTAGAAGCAATGGAACACTCTATGGCCACAGGGTACCTAGAGATCTTTCAGATCAATCCAGAGCCGTGAGCCCTTCTTTCTGGGACTCTGGTCTCCCTTATACGGATGTGCCATTGTTTCTTCACTGATTTTATCATTCAGGGCATTCGCATTTCTCACCAGGCTGACCCCAGAGCCACACCCTAACCACGGCGTGGCCTGGCCTCCTAGAATCCCTTTTAATGAAAAGATTTAATGAAAAGCAATGACTCCAGAATCTGTCTTCGCCATGGTCTCTCTGAGCCTCTGCTCTACAAGGTTGTCCTTATGAGTCTCTGTCTCCAAGCGTCCATTCTGAACACACTTCTAGGGTCCCATGTCTGAGGGTTGGTGATTCTGACAATTGGAGAGAAGGCTCTACAGAAGGTGGCCTAGCCCTGAGACTGGTGGCGGCCGTGTCCCTGGACGCTGCACCCACTGACCCTTGGAGTCAGTCTCTGTGTCTGGAGCCAGGCTTTCTGTGTGAGGCATGTGCAGAGGAGGGAATTCGGGTCCTCACAGGTGACAGGAGGCAGGAGGACCAGAGTCAGAGACTGAGGTGTGGGAGGCTCCCGGGCTGTCGCAGGTTTGGAGGTGGGAGGAAGCGACCAGGAGCCAGGGAACGCTGCTCCTCCAGAGGCCGGAGAAGGCGAGAGATGGGACCTTCCCTGGAGGCTGCAGAGGAAACCGGCCCTGCCGATGCCTGGGGTTCAGCTTCTTGACTCCTGACCCCTGGGGGTTAAAGCTATGGGTTGCTGGATTCTGAGCTTGTGGCTGATGGAGAAGAAGGACTTGTGGACAGAGGGCAAAGCACGGGTGGTGGTGTGACATGGGATAAATCGGGTGCAGGGCTGGGACTGGCGGGGTGGTGGCAGGCCCATATGGCCTCTTCCCTTCTGGCCTCTCTGTGGAGGCCTTGGCTCTCTTCCTGGTCAAGATGAGAGTGTGGTCCAGGGCTCCCAAAGGCTCAGAGAGAGTGAGGAGGAGCTGTGGCAGGTGGGAGCTTCATGGCCACCTCCCGTCCCTTCACGAATGCCAGAGCTCCAGAGGACATGCAGACCTTGCTGCTGGCCTTTTCTTACCCAGGCAGGGAGCTGAGTCCCCCAGCTGGTGAAGCAAGAATGGAGACCAGAGCTCCCGGCTCCTGGGTCCTGCTGGGATCCTGTGTCACACTGGCCTTCCCTGCATCTTCACCACACACCAGGGGTAGAGAGCTCCTGGCACCCTAGAGTCGGGAATGGGGGGCACCCAGGCACTGGTGCCTAGCTCGGGGCGGGAGCTGGTTTGCCCCAGGCTCACTCTTCCCCTCCCTCCAAGACCCCCAGCCTGTAGCTTACTCTGGGGTCTGCGCCACAGGGACTCTGCCTTCTGAATTCTGACCTGTTCCCGGGCCACCTCGGGCACATCTGTTCTCAGCCCCCTGGCTGCAGTGCCTGGGGATTTCAGCTGGAGCAAAATTCTGTTTCCCAATTTCAAGTTCTCAGGAGAGAGGGTCAGCCAGGACTGGCTGGGGCCCCTGCCCCGCACACGTCCTGTCAGCCTTGCTGGGTGAAGGCGGGTTCGCCATGAGCCAGGTGGACTTCATGGCTGTGCTGATTCGGCTGCTGCATCCGGTGTTTGGAGAAGGTGCAGTGTGGGGACAAGGTAAGGGCCCTGAGAGGGAGGCCTAGTTTATCACTGAGGCTGTGGGCCCTGGACTGTGCCTGGCAGGGGCAGCAGGTGTTTTGGAATGAATGAATGGGTGAGGAGAAGCCATCTGTGCTGGGACGGGGCCAGACTCAGAGAAGGCCTGGCCCCCGCTCTGGTGAAGGGCAGGAATTCCTACCCCTGTGGGGTGAGGGGTTCCGGGGTGGTAGCTGGGAGCTCTGGCCCTGCCCCTGGTCCTACCCAAAACCCTCAGGACACCAGCTCTGACCCCCACCTGGGTCTGACTTGCCCTGGATCAGGTGGAAGGCTCTATCATGTCCTGAGCCCTCCTGCTGCTGTAACAAGGACCCGGAGATGAACACAAAGACAAAAGCAGCTCCTGCCCCCTGGGCACAGTGGACCTGCGGAAAAGATCCCCTTGTTTCTTTCTTTGTCAGAAGCCCAGGAAAGAGTGGCTCTTTCAGTTTCCAGGACTGATTGCCCTGAGTTTTCTAAAGGATGTCTCTTCCCGAAGCGAAATTCTCCTCCTGAAAATTACCCATCACAGTACTTTGCGGTCCTTTCTCATTTCTCATCTACGACCCTTAATAGCCTTGCCAGTGCCAACGGCCTCCGTGTGACTGTCAGCGGCTATTACCCTTGTCACCTTGGACGCTGCTGGTCCCTGGCTCCGCGAAGGCACAGCAAAGCTCTGGCCCCCGTCTCCAGCCTCTCCCAACGTTCCTGAGCAGCGGCATGGAGGATCTCATTTCAGCGAGTGATGCCTGGCCAGTGGTCGTGGGGGACCCTGCGCCGGGGCAGGGAGCTGGAGAAGGGGGATGTGCCCCAGGTACCCCAGCCAAGCCTGGAAAGAGAAAATTGAAGTCCAAAGGGTGTTTTACCTCTGTCCCCAGCAGCACCTCTGAGACCCCAAGTGCAGACCCTGGGGCAGGCAGCTCTTAGCTGCAGGGGTGACCCAGGGGTCCTGGGGACACTTGGAGAGACAGAGAGGTGACGCCCCCCAGCACTTGGGGAGAGAATTCAGCTGGTCTTTGCCCAGATTGGCCCCACTCTGGAGAGGCAGCCTGTGGTGCAGAACAGGGAGAGCCACGCCTCAAGAAGCAGGTGCATCCACTGGAAGGGAGGCCGGTCAGCAGGGTGTTAGGGTTAGGCTGTGTCTGGTCATCCCCATCCCTGCAGTGCCTGGGTCCTGGGCAAGATGTAGAGAAGGCTCCACAGAAGGTGGCCAAGCTCTGAGACTGGTGGCAGCCGTGTCCCTGGACGCTGCACCCACTGACCCTTGGAGTCAGTCTCTGTGTCTGGAGCCAGCCCCTCTGTGTGAGGCATGTGGAGAGGAGGGAATTCGGGTCCTCACAGGTGACAGGAGGCAGGAGGACCAGAGTCAGAGACTGATGTGTGGGAGGCTCCCGGGCCGTCACAGGTTTGGAGGTGGGAGGAAGGGACCAGGAGCCAGGGAACGCTGCTCCTCCAGAGGGTGGAGTAGGCCAGAAACAGGGCCTTCCCTGGAGGCTCCGGAGGAAACCGGCCCTGCCGATGCCTGGGGTTCAGCCCTGAGAGCCCCTTCTTGACTCCTGACCCCTAGAGGTTGGAGCTACGGGTTCCTGGATTCTGAGCTGGTGGCTGGTGAAGAGGAAGGGTGTGTGGACAGAGGGCAAAGCGGGCTGAGCATGGTAAGGCTGTGGACTGGGTGGTTCCTGAGGCCGAGGGTCCGTTCGGGGGTCCTCAGTGATGCCTTGCTGTTCTAGCCCAGAAATGGCCTCCCTTATTCTGCCTCAACTTGATGTGGGGCAGAGCTGGGGCTCCTTCGCTTCCATTGAGGGGTCCCTTTTGGGAATGAGGGTCTTGTGCCCATGGACAAACTGGCAGCTGGCTTTGCATCCCCTCCCTCCTGTCCTCCGGGGCTCACCCACCTCGGGCTGGCAGGCAGGTAGGAGGCAATATGCCCCCTTTCCTGCAGAGCCCCCTGCTCCCCCGAGGCCAGCCCTGGGCTCTGACCACACCTGTTGCCATCATCCTTGCAGGAGGAGTTCACCTCCAGCTCTACCCAGAGCATGCACCAGGCTGAGCCCTGCATGGCAGTTCTGTGAGTCCCCAGTGCTGGCTGGGGTCCTGGCTCCGAGGAAGTGGTCAGCGAATGGTGAGGAAAGAACAGGCGATAAACAAATGCCTATTAATGAGCTATTCATTCAATATGGACAGGCCGAGAGCAGCTGACAGATGAAGGGACAGTCTGCTGAGATGGATGGGAATGGCTTGTCTGAGATTCCAAATGATCTGGGACCTTGAAGACACATCCCCAGTGAAAGGAGTCTCTGCTCAGGACAGACCAAAGGGGCATGAGTTTAGTTGGGAGGGAAATTTGCCGAGTTCTTCAAATCACACTGTATCCTGTGTGGGTCCTGGGTCTGAGCTCACCAGCTGTGGGGGCCGGGGAGACCTCGGCAGACCTGGTGAGCAGTGGGGCCGCCTCTGGCTCACAGGGGAGAAGGAGGCACTCCTGCCCACCACTGCTAACTCTCTCTGTCTCTCTGCCTCTCTCTTTCTTTCTCTCTCACTTTCTCACTCACTCTCAGCCTCTTTCTCTCTTTCCCTCTGTCCCTCTTTCCTTTCTTCTTTCCCTCCCATCCCTCCTCCTCCTCTTTTTCCTCCGTCTTTCTGCCTGTCTTCTTCCCATTTCTATTTTCTAATTTGGTAGGAGGAGGGGTCAGTTATGGCTTTGCCGTTGCTGGTTTTATGTATTCCACCTACCAGGCACTCTGGGGTCCACTTTTATCTGATCAAAACTTCATGTAAGTCCTGGCACTGAAAACCCATGGGATCATTGAAATGTTTCTCCTGGTTTAGATGCGGCAGCTCTGGAAGGTCATTCTGTGAAGGGATTTTATTAGTGCTGATGACCCAGGCACTGATGCTAGAGCCGAAGGGACACGAGCCCCAGAGCCCAGCACCCAACCCTGTTTACTGTTTTTCCTCCTCGCCAGGACGTGAAGGATCATCCTAGAACGAAGCACTCCTGCTGCAGGCAGAGCCTCAGCTTGGACCTGGCGACCGTCATCTGTTTCCGCAGCTCCGCTCTTGGGCTGGTGAAGAGCAGGTTCGGCAGCATTTAGGGGGAAAGTGATGGGCTCAGGAGGAGGGGAGAGAAATGTCTGTCTCCACGTGCAGGTGCTGCAGGGGCATAATAGATAGAGGGCCTGTCTCAGGCACTAGAAATGCCCACTGACCACGGGAACACACTCGGCTCTGCGAGCATGCGCAGCTGTCATCAGAGGAGCGGGCCTGTGGGGAAGGTCCCCACATTGTGCAGGATCTGTGACCTTCTCAGCTTCAGGCCCGAGACAGGGCCTCCACAGCTGGCCCAGATCAGCAGAGGAATCAAGGTCTGGGCCCTGGGAATCAGGCTGTCAAGGACAATGACCATAGTCCCCGGCAGGTGGTGTCTTTCAGCAGGGTGGCCTGGGGCTGCTTACAAGCCAACCTGGAGCCTGAGATCTAGCCCAGCTCTGCATCTTGGAGGCCCAGGCGCCTCCACACAGAGCTCGCTGTGCTGACGGGCAGTTGGGACCCTGCGCCAGACACCTGCTGGTGGTCCATGCACTGGGCCTGGGATGTACGAAGGCAGCAGCCCAGACTTCTGGCTCCTGCAGGCTGGCAGGGGAGGGGTGGGGCATCGTGATGAAGAGAAATGTAAAATGGATAAAGTGCTCTGAGTGCCATTTGTAAGACTGCAGGAGGGGCATTGCCAGCAGGTGCAGGGGCTTAGGAAGGGGTCCAGGGGAGACGTGGCTGTGGGTCAAGGCTTGATGGAGAAGCAGGCTTTCATCAGCTGCATGCATGGGTCAAGGTGAAACCACATTGGTGAGGACCAGGGCAACAGGGCCATGTGGGTTTGTGTGGCTGGATGGGACAGTGGGGAGGTGGGGTGGGTGCCTGCAGTGGTGATGTCAGCCAGGACAGGAAAGATTCTAGCAGGGACCAAGGTCTGCAGGCTCAGGGAGCAGCAGGAAGCTCCTGGTGGGCAGCTCAGGGAGGTGGGGCTGTGTCTTCCTTGGTGTGGCCGCAATCTCTGCTCCCCTGGGACCTCTGCCTGCGCCCCATGATCCTGGGGTCCACAGTGAGGGCCATAGGCTCAGGCAGGTGTGGTGACCTGGTGAAGGACGCATGGTTGGTCAGCAGGGGCGCTGGGACTCCACCCTGATCCTGGGTGAGGATCAAAGCAGGGTGGGGTGGGTCTCCATTCAAAGTGCTCAGAGTATGTTCAGGCTTTACCTCTTGCTGCTCAGGACCTCACCAAAGCCTCGCCGGAAGTGGCGAGTGGGTGCTGTTGGCTCAGACTCTGCCTCTGTCTCCACAGTGACCCCCCACCACAAGCCAAGAGCTGCAAAGGGTGGGGTCCATGGAAGCCCCTGGGGTCTCAAATTCCAAAGACGATGGCTGTCAGCCGGGCGGTCGCCTGGATGTTGTCTGACCTGGTGGCCTCTGGCCAGACCCATCTGGGCCCCCAGCGTGCTTGAGCACATGCTCTGGAAGGTGAGCCACAGAATCCCTGACAAGTGCATCGAGTGTGTCAAGTGTCTGTTGAAATGATGCAGGAGACACATTTTAACACACAGCACTCAGGGAAGGAAAAGCTGTTGCTTTGCTCCGTTCATTCCCACAATTAACGACAGCAAATCTGTCCCTATCTTTATCTCCAGACTTGACCCAAAAGCTATTATCTTGAAGGAGTTATTTCCCAATTACAGGAGTAAGACGTTCCCCTTACAGATAAGTTCATAAAGGGCAGAAAAGTTTACCGGCAATGGTTCCCTATTGTGAGTGTTCGTGCGGAGGCAAAGATCTGGTGAGCGCCGTGTTGCCTCTATCTCTGGCTTCTCATAAAAGCCACGCAGAGGGCACTGTTATTACCCCAATTTCAGATGAGAGAGCTAAGGTCCAGGGAAATTAATAGCTCTCCCAAGCCTGCAGATTCGGACACTGGTGGAGCCAGGAAGCAGATCCAGGCTTCATCCCCATGAATCTTGACTGTGGTGTGTGAAGAGAGATGGGCACTGCCAGCCACGCCAGCCTCGGGCTAACATGTCCCAAACCCAGAGGATCCCTTCTACTCACCCAGCACAGCTGCAGCCAGGTAGAGCCAGGCCAACTAGTTCTAGCCCTGAGTCCAGCCATGCTGCCTGGCCGGGGAGACCCACTCTCTCCTTAGTCCCAATGGCTGCACCTGTGAAGCATGGTCCTTGCTGGACCCATCTTCTGGGGTTGCTGTGGGAATTGCATGAGAATAAGCATGAATGCCCAGGCTCCCAGAGCCATGCCCAGCACAGATGAGCTTTCACGGGGACCACATAGGTTTCCATTTCTCTGTCCTTGAGGTCATATTTGGTAAATAATTTTGACACACCCTATTTTATCCTCAAATGAAAGATGAAGGCTGGCTACTTCTCTGCCCACCACCTCTCCAGGACTCACCTGTGGCCCTGGATCGAGGCTGCCCTTGCCTGAGACGACACCTGGCAAGCAGAGGTGCTCAGCATAGAGGCCTCCACATACCTGGACATGACCCAGGTTCTGATAGCCTGGCCAAGGTCTACACAGCCCCCTGGGATGGGAGTGACACTGGCCAAGTTGCACGATTCTCCAGGAGGAGGAACAGGGTATGGGTTTTTTTTTTTTTTTTTTTTTGAGACAGAGTTTCGCTCTGTCGCCCAGGCTGAAGTGCAGTGATGAGATCTCAGCTCACTGCAACCTCCGCCTCTGGGTTCAAGCGATTCTCCTGCCTCAGTCTCCTGAGTAGTTGGGATGACAAGAACTTGCTACCACACCTGGTTAATTTTTATATTTTTAGTAGAGATGGGTTTTCACCATGTTGGCCAGGCTAGTCTTAAACTCCTGACCTCAGGTGATCTGCCCACCTCGGCCTCCCAAAGTGCTAGGATTACAGGTGTGAGCCACTGCACCTGGCCTGGAACAGGGTATTTTTTTTTAATGGATACATAATAACTGTACATATCTGTGGGGTACAGAGTGTTGTGTCCATACACACAATGTGTGGTGACCAAATCAGGGTGATGAGCACTTCCATCATTTAACACTGCTTTATGTTTGGAACATTGGGAATCCTCCCTTCTAGCTTTCTGAGTGTACGTCAGGGTTTTTGTCCACTGCTGTCTTCCCCACATGGGGACAGTGCATGGTGCAAGGTTGGCCTTCAAAGAAGTGGATCTCTGGGAGAATTTCCTGGAGAAGACGGCATCTGTGCTGGCTCTCAGGAAGCTCGGGTGACTTCAGCAGGGAACAGCACTGCAGAGAAGGTCTCCTGCAGAGGGTTGGGGGACCAGAGCCTGAGCTGGGGGGTCCTGGGCATGTCCAAGGCCTGGCAGGGCCTAGGGAAGGTGGCTTGTGCCCTCACAGTGGGGGACCTTGAAGACTGTGGGGGGGGTTCCCTCAAGTACCTTTGGCCGGTCACCACCCTTGCTTTGGAGGAAAAATGCGGAGTCCTGGCGTGATTCTGCACAGAAAGCTTAGCTTTCAGGATGGGTAACTAGGCCATGGGATGAGGACCCAGTAGGGCTTCCCCTCCTCAGCCCCAGGAGAGGGGCAAGGCCAGGAGGGAGGGGCTGGAAACAGAGAGACCCGACACCTGGATTTGGGCATCAGGGAGGGTATGGCTCGCTCTGTTCTGAGATTACTCACCTGGGTGACCTTGAAGCTGGTGGGGACCTTAGTGGGGACAGGAGGCTGCCTTGGAGGGAGGGTGCCATATTTGGACTGATCAATTCCCCAACCCATGAATATTGAATACCTCCTCTGGGCTCCATTCTGTGAGACTGGGAGTGGCCTTCTGGTCAGCCCATCTCAGAAGCATTTTGCAAAGGTGGATGGATGCCCCGAGCCCCCCGAGCTCTGGCTCTGGCATCTCTGTGGGTGCCAGGATGCAGAGGTGGGCTGCAGAGGCCCGGATTCTGCAGAAATGCCCTGGCCTGTAGAGTGGAGCTGTTCCAGCCTAAGTGCCATCCACCACTCGGAATGTGGATTAGCTCTGGAGAACTCATCTGAAATAGATATTTCTCTCCGCCACCGGAGGGATTTATTGGCAACACTAGCCATCTATTAACATTGTCTGGGGACTCTGCACTGGTGAGAATAGGTACTATAAATCTTAGTTGTATAAAAACCCAGGAGCTAGAAGGCTTTAGTGGACGGCAAATAGAAAAGTCCAATGAGTTCAGACCTGTTTATTTTACTTAGAGGGAAAGAACATTCTGTACCCAGCCAGGCAGGAAATGGGTTTTGGGGACGGCCACTTAGCCCAGCTGTTGGCCCTGAAACTGTGGGAGTAATCTGTGCCTGCAATTAGAGCAGGCGGCTCACAGGACAAAGTCTGGGAGCCAATGATGGAGTCCTGCAGAGAAGTGGAGCCTGGAACTTCAGGCGGGCGGCCGTGGGCCTCATGGGAAGGAGACCCCGGTGGCTGCTGGGACTCAGCTCTTGGCTACCTGGTGCCTCAGATGGAGAGGACTCTGTGTCCTGGTTGCCTGGGACAGTCCCATGATGCCAGTCACCGTGGCATAGTTAGCCATCACCCCCTCTTTCTCTAAGTGTCGTGGTGTGATGAGAAACGGTGTTATTTACCAGTGCCAGCTCTGACCGTCCGTTGCTCCGCCTGCAGTGGTAAATGATCTGCAGCCCAGCTTGTCATCTGGGTCTTGGCAGAGGGGAGGGGGCCCTGAGGAGTCCTGTCTGAGCACGAGCTTTGGGAGTTTGACCCTCTCCACTCTGTCCTGAATGGGGCCATTTGAACGCCTCCCCTCCGTGGGGCATAGAAGGAGCAGGGGTCCAGCACGTGGGTGCCCAACGCCAACCCAGCCCTGCCGCCTGCCGCCTGCACACCTCTAACCCCAGGCAAGCTCTTCACCGTGCTGAGCCTTAGCTTTCTGATCTGCAAAATGGACAGGATATGAGTCCCTGCATGTGGCGGGCAGGACATGAGTCCCTGCGTGCGGCGGGCAGAATTTCTAAACATGGACCTTGTAGTATCTTCTTTTGGCTGCTGTTGCAAAATACCCTAAACGGTGTGGCTAAAAACAACTGAAATTTATCCTTTTATTGTTTTGGAGGCCAGAAGTCAGAAATGAAGGTGACTTGATTCTTCTCCCCGTAGGCTCTAGGGGAGAAGCTGTTGCCTGTCCCTTCATCTCTGGGGCTGTGGGCAGTGTGTGGCGCTTCGTGGCTCATGGATACACGTCGCTCTAACCTTGGCCTGGGTCGCCATGTGGCCTTCTGCCTGTGTGTCTCTTCTTGTAAGGACATCAGTCACACTGAATGAAGGACCCACCTACTCCGGTGTGACCTCATTTTATCTAATGACATCAGCAATGATCTGTTTCCAAATAGGATCACATTCTGAAGTTCTGGGAAGGACATGGATTTTGAGGGGAACTGGTCAACCCAGTACATCTCCCTGAGGATGTTCTGTGCTAATCCCTGGAACGGATGAAGATGAGATGTCGTTACCGGGCGTATGTTCTGCTTATGCACAGTTGACCTCATGGTAGGGAGATTACCTGGGTGGGCCTGGTTTAATCAGATGATGTCTTTAAAAACCAGAGGATGTGCCCTAGTGGAAGGAGGAAGAGGAGGTCAGAGGGATAGATTGGAAGCATGAGATTCAATGCATTGTTGAGAATGTGAGACTGGTAAAGGCCACGTGGTGAGGAGTATGACTGCCCCCGGGGGCACAGGGGCCCCAGCCAACAGCTGCCCAGGAACAGAGAGCTCAGTCCGACAACTGTAAGGACCTGAGTGAGCTCAGAAGCACATTTCTCTCCAGAGCATCCAGACAGGACTCTGCTGGGCTGGCACTTGGATTTCAGTCTTGGGAGACCCCCGGGCAGGGGACCCGGCCACGCCTTGCTGGATTTCTGACCTGCAGAACTGGAAACTGATAAACTGGTGGTCATTGGCTATGCATGACTCATGGGCTGGCTGGCAGGGTGATGAGTAACGCATGCAGGGTCAAGACCCTGGCTGGGAGCTGAGCCCGTGTGATGAGTGACCTCATGAGATTATTGTTGCTACGGAATCAGAAGACACCACGTGGGGCACCCAGCGAGTCGCTTTGGGCCCTTCCTTTCCTGTGTATGGCTACGGAATCAGAAGACACCACGTGGGGCACCCAGCGAGTCGCTTTGGGCCCTTCCTTTCCTGTGTATGGACAAGAAATGCCCTCTGGCTCCTGAAGTTGACCCATTTTCCTGCCACCCCTGGATTCCTTCCTCAACGCCGAACCCCAGACACTCACTGTGTCTCCCAACATCCAGGCTCCTCGTTGCCCTAGGGGTCAAGTCCATCCCTGGACTGGTGTCCTTGGTCTCCCTGAACACCTTCCTGTTATCTCTCCAGGTCTCTCTCTCTCTCGTTTTTCTTCTTTTGAGATGGAGTTTTGCTCTTGTTGCCCAGGCTGGAGTGCTGGTGCAATCTCAGCTCACTGCAACCTCTGCCTCCCAGGTTCAAACAATTCTCCTCCCTCAGCCTCCGTGAGAAGTAGAGAAGTTTCTTTTTAAAGTTTAAGTGGGCATCTATTTCCAACACCTGGGTAGCTAGGGCTGGCAGGCCCCAGGTGCAGAGAGTGCAGACCTCCGTTTGCAGGAAATACAAGGAAAATGCTTGTCCCCAGGAAAATCACAGCAAACGCACCACACCTGCTCTGTTCCCACTCTGCCCAGTACCTTCTTTGATTAACTCATCGGTCTCCCAGCACCACTTTCAGGAAGGGCCTGCGGGTCTCCTGTTACAGATGAATAACTTGAAGCACAGAGAGGTGAGTAACGTGGCCTGGGTAGAACCAGGTGGTCAGTGCTTCCTTCCTCATGGCCCAGACGAGGGGACATCATGCAGGGGCAGCTCTGGCCAAAGGCAGCAACAGGACGTGAGACCCAGCCAGAGAAAGCAGGGGCCCCCGAGAGGGGCTGGGGTTGGCTAGCCCCTTCCCCTGTGAGGCTGGGCTGGGGCATGTGGCAGGTCCGTGGTGGAGGACACCAGGCCCTGCCCAGAGAGGCAGCTGTCTCAGCCACCCTGTCGACAGGGTCCTAGCAGCTTGGCGTCCCCCTCCACGAGCTCTGGTCTTCCTCACCTCCACATGCACCTGGTGAGGAAGGGGTGACTAAACAAGCGCCTTCTGAAGATTGGAATAAGCGCATGCACCCCAGAATGTTGGCAGACTCTTGTCCTCACAAGAGGGGGTCAGGACAGCCCAGGTGAGGGCTGAGGGGGTGGCTGCAGATAGAACTGTCTAAGACAGGGGACAGCTTATGGCTTCTGTTGTGCCCGTCAGAGGCATAGGGGTCCGGGGAGCAGAGACAGAGGGGGTGGGAAGGACAGGAGTGAAGCCAGAAGACCAAGGCCCAGCAGAGGGTAGGTGGCTGGAGACCTGTGACCTCTAGGCCAGGGCTCCCTTGCAGCAGTGAGACTCCACTTCACCGTCACCACCATACACAGCTGTCATTACCATTCCCACACTTGGCAGGTGAGGTCAGTGAGACTCAGAGAAACGTGGACAGCTGTGGGTTCACAGGGCAAATGGGCAGGGCTGGCCTCACGCAGAGTGGGATTGCAAAGAGAGGGAGACTGTGCTGTGTCGGGAATCTGCTGTGTGCCGGCTCTCAGCCCGGCCTTTCACACATAGCACCTCACCTCGAAACCTGGGGTGGTCACCCCCATGTTCACACGAGACACTTGAGGTTCAGGTAGGATAAGTGACTTGTCCATGGTCACACAGCAAAGGGCAGGGTGGATGTCAGACCCAAGATGACTCCAAAGCCGGGATCCTCCCCCCCAGGGCCCTTGTGTACCCACTGGCTTCGCACATTCATGAAGTCACCAGCACCGCCAGGCGCTACCAAGCACGAGCACGGGGTGAGGCTGGAGGCTGCCGTCACTCTCACAGGGGAGCTGGGGACACAGAGAAAAGTGCTGACAAGATAGCAGGACAAGGGCCAGGCGAGACCTAAAGGGTGAATAGGTCATGACCAGGTGTATCTGTCAGCCATAGCTGCATGACTAATGGCTCCAGAACCCAGGTGCTTCTGCCTTCTGCCTAGATGTGTTTCTCATGCTCCCGGGACAACTGGTCACCGGCAGCGCAGCTGACTGGGCTGGGTTTGGCAGGTGGTTCTGCATCAGCCGATCAGCCAAGGCTCTGCAGCCCCGGTGCAGGGCTGCTCCTCGAAAGCTTGCTCTGCAGCCCAGGCTGAAGGCACAGCAGGCACCCAACCCCCCGGGCTGTGAGCACAGAGGAGAGCAGGGCAGGACTGATGGCCTGCTGGTCTTGGGGTGGGAGAAGGGTAGGGGGACGCGAATGAGCCTTCCAGTGTGTGCCAGGGGGCAGAGCCAGTAGGGAGAAAGGCCGAGACAAAAGAGGGCACAGGAGGGCAGGGGGTTGGGGGGGTGGGGGGGCAGGAGGGCAGGGGAGGCAGGGGGTGGGGGGGCAGGAGGGCAGGAGCACGCATGGCCCAGAAAGGCCAGGAGGGGCCCGGCACCCTCTGGTAACACATCCTCAGGCATGGCTTCCCTCTAAGAGCAGGGAGAGCCATTTCAAAGGAAGATGCTGGGAGCAGAGGGCCCAGTGGTTTGTTCCACCTGGTCTTTGGGCCGGAGAGACCCAAAAAGCAGAAAGGTCTTTTTGTGCATACCCAGACCCCAAAGTCACCTTTACTCCACTCTTAAGCTCCTTCAACACCCTGCTCGCCCCAAGGTCCTGCTGGGGACCTAGTGGGGTGGGACGGGAGGAGGCCACTGTCTGAGCCCTGCTCATGGTGATCGATGTTTCTGAAAACACGAGAATCCAGGCACAAAGCTCCGTCCCTCATCTCTAAGACGTCTTCTTGCAGGTGGACCCACAAATTACACAATCAGTATTTGCACACACATTTTTTCCTGCAGTTTCCCAGCAAATTCCCAGCCCTCCCCACTTCAGATGCCTGACACACACCCATTTTGCAGGGTATGAACCGGTAATTAACTCCCCAAACCTCCAGTGGAAACCAGTCTTCTTTGATTCTTGTCAAATTCCTTTAATTATGAATTTGCAACTGGCCGGCTGCAACACTCATGTGAGATGTGGCACAGCCTGCTTTCTGCCATGCTGGGTTTAAAAAAAAAAAGTTTAATGAGCCTTGAATTTCAGCCAAAAAAATAAATGAACTTCGTAAAACACACTCATGCTGAAAGATTGGAGGGGCCCCGATGCCACTTCCTATAGGGGCTACCCCTGACCAGCCTGACGTGTCCAGGGGTTCCCTTCTCTAGGCTGTGAGCACCCACTGCCTGCACGGCATCTGCAGGGGGACAGCAAGAGCCATGGGAGACAGTTTGCAAAAAATGGCCCAAATATTACACACACATACACACACACGCATGCACACATGGGCATACACGTGCACACACGTTGAAATGTGACTTGGCAGCTCCTCCGTTTTGAATATGAGTGGACCTTGTGATGTGCTTTGGACAAAAGAATTCAGCAAAAGTGACATGGCCTGTTCTCAACCTGGCCTCAAGGGGCCTGGCACTCTCCTCTCCCTGTCCAAGTCCTGCCTGGCTGCCGTGAGGATAGCTGGGTCTCGCCTGCAGGAGGACGGGACCAGAGGAAGAGGAGAAGATGCAGGCTGACCACCCTCTGACCCCAGATGCGTGAATGAGCCCAGCCAGGACCACAGTAGCCTGGCCCAGACCAGCCAACCTGACCTGGGGTACAGAGAAATGATGAGCAATTCTGATTTTGAGAATTAAACTTGGGGGTGTTTGTTACACATGAGTAGCTGACCGATACAGAAACCACAGAAACCATAAGCACCAGGGTTCTTATCTGTGATGGGGAGATGATGACACCCACCCCAGGCCCCAGGACAGCCCCTGAGTCCTTATAACATGGTCACTTAAATCCCTCCTGAGTCTATCACACGAGGCAGCCTCTCCAGCCCTGGCTTCTCCTGCCTCCTCCACAGAGTAGCTGCCAGGAAAAGCCTCCTAAAGTGCACACCCAACCAGGACCCTACGCATGCCTCGAGTTACCCAGGGCACCTCAGGTCCCAGAGAAGGTCCTGCCTCTTAGGATATGGAGCCTTCCTGATCTGGCCCCCACGCTTTATTTGAGGCTGAATCTCCCATGTCATCTGCCCCATGTGCCACCCAAACTCTGGGGCTGAGTGAGAGAAACCCATCATCACTTCTCTCACTCTGAGCCCCACACTGTCTGTTCCCTCAGCCTCCAGCTCCCAGCAGGCACCCACCCCATCTTCAGAGCCAAGGGCCCCTCTGTGCCACCTACCCACCTGCAACCACTGCCAGCACCCCCTGCTGAGTTCCCAGGGGGTGGCTGCACTGCACAGTGATTAGGGGCTCAGGAAACTCCCACGGTAGGAGCCTGCAATGACCAGCTGGATGTCCTACCTTCTCTGAACCTCAGTTTCCCCACCTCTAACATGGACGTGAGACTACAGCCTTCCTCACAGTGCTGTCAAGAGGGTGAGGCCCTCCATGCAGAGGACAGCGCAGGCCCAGGCAGCACACAATGGAGGAACAGAAGACAGACACCAGGAGGAGGGGTGAGGCACCCTCAGGAGGCAGCGCCAACCCCCGAGCTCTGTGGGAGCAGATTGCAGGACATCTCCAGGACAACTTGTCCCCCCACAGGATGACTTCCAGATGAATGAGGGAAGGAGCTTTGTGTCTGTGTTCTCAGCCCTCTGGGACAGGGCGATCCAAGATCCCTCAGGAGGCTTGCAGTACCCCACAAACTCACTGATTTCTAAATCTGGGACCCAGAAAAATGCATGTCAGGGGCAAGGCTGCTGCAGCACTGGGTGTAGCAGACGGGGTCGGGGCCATCGCCCACCCTGTGAGATCTGCGGGCAGACCCCCTCACTTTCCACCTGGATATTTGGAGCTGCATAGACACGACCACCGAGCCCCATCCTTGCAAAGTAATTAGTCCGCGACCCTGCAATCTCTGCACGTTGAAATCATCCTGAACTGCAGCCCGCTGAGCTACATTTCAAATGCCCGTGCTCTTTCATCTTCCCGGCCGCCTTCATTAATTCTTGCACCTGAGCTGGGGTGCGGGTGCCCGCCTCTCCTCCCAGGGCTGTCTGCAGTCTTTGGCCTGCAAATTGATCGGCGCTTCTCCTCCCTGGCATTTGCACAACGGGAGACGGTCTGTGTGTCTGCGGCCGGCCAGTTTCTCCTTTCCCTTCAATTTGCAGCGAGCGCTAGCTCCCTGGTAGAGGAAGGTGAGGAGGAGATTAATTGGCAGAGCCACCCGAGGACTGTTCTGCCCCTAAAGTGGGACGCAGGCCATGGAGAAGTCGTGGTTTAATTGGTTACATGTGACCCTTCCCCCTTTTTTAAATTTAATTCTAAGTTTTATTTATTTA